>VDFB02142406.1:0-12209 GCA_007258455.2 Sequoia sempervirens | reverse complement strand
TCTTAGGTTTGAAGGGTAGTGAAAGAAGATTGAATAAAATTTCTTCATTTTTGAATTAAAATCCCTAAATCTTGTCAAGCCATGAAAAATCAATTATACATTTATTTGATGTTATTTCTACAACTCTGCAACTAGGAATGAGAAGCTCATATCTAACATCAAAGGACTGTAAAATCGGTTTTAGGACCCCCTATGAAAGTCCCATATGCCCTTGGGAATATAGGTTCTCTTAGGCACATTGAAATCATTTATTTTTAGTAAGTACATTATCCTGTGCAATTCCCAAATCTTTTGTAAATTAACTGTTTCTTTTCATCAGTTGTTGGATTCTTGCAATTTTAGTATTAGGGAATATATCCTAATTATCTTAATCATTTCAATCAATTCCAATTCATTTCCAAGGCCCCAAGGATGTAGATCTAGGTCTTTTTGACTCACCTACATGGTTGAAAGTCAATTTATTCACCTTGTTGATTTGCATCCTAATGTAATTTTGAAAAAGGCCACAATTGACCCTAAGTTCTTTACACTAGAATTAGGGGCGGGTGCATGAAGTTGGGTTATACTTTTGTAGCCAACTTCAAAAAAAGATTGAAAATTTCATAATGAGAGCACGTTATAACGCACTCGCGTTATGGTATTTTAAAATAAGAAAAAGTGAAAGCTATTCATTTCTCTTCTCTATTTTTCTGCTATGCCCGCAGCCAAAAACCCTCATTTTTGTGCTCGCATTCTTAGAGGAGGAATTCTACAAAATTTGTCAATAATAGTTTCTTTTCGTTTGCAAAGATGTTGCCATGACGACGAAGATTTGCAGGAGGTAAGTATTGTTTTCTATTTGTTTTGAATTTCTTAGTTTCAAGTTGATTTTGTTTGTTTTAGGTTAGATTTGGTTTTTTTTTTAATTTGTAGGAGATGCAAATAATCCTGCAAATCCTGAAAAATCATCAACAAGAAGAACAAGAAAATCCTCCTCAACAAAATCAACCTCCCCCATCAATCACTCAACACCCTCCTGGCACTCAACAAAATTTGAGGAGTGAAATTGAAAACAACAAAAAAAAAATTGAGGATCTTATCAGTAGGTTGAGTGATCCAAATGCTTCAACTACAGAAAGAATGACACTAGAAAATTCAATGAAAGAGATGTTAAAAAATGTAGATTCAATAACCCAACAAATAACGGGATGGCAAGATAGGAGGCAGGCAGCTATGGCATATTATATAGATAAAGTATCATATAAACTAGTAAAAGATTTAAAAATTACTAAAGGTGATTTGTGCTCTTTATTCAATCGACCCTAGGGTATGTGCGTGATCATGCAAAAAACAGTTCCTTATGTATGTAAAAATTCGGGAAAATCAAGAAAGAAGTAACTTGACGTGAATATTTGAATAAGTTATTCATATTATTTCAAAAATATGTAACAATAGAATTGTAGAAAATTGAATGTAGTTTCTAAACTACTAGGTTTTAAAAAAAAAAAAAAAAATCTATTTGGTGAAAATTTGAAATTTCAATGCATTGGTACTTAAATTTCAGGGGGAAAATAAGTAGGTGTCTCCACTGACCAATCTCTAACCATAGTAAATGATAATATTTTTTTTGTAAGATTTTATATATAATTAGAGGACTCATGTCCGGATGATGCATATTTTTTTGACTTTTTTCAAGTAAATAATTAGCTCATGATTTTTTATTACAACTTTTAGAAAATATAAAAATCCTGCCCTATTCGGACCAATCTTAACGTGGTCAAACTTCATGAAATTTATTTTTTCATTTTTTAATCCTATAGTATGTGAAGCATAGAATGTGATGCATGTTTTGGATTCCAAAAATGCGATACCATTTGAAAGCTATAGATGATTTTCTAACCTATCGCATCGTGACTTTGAAGGTCGAATTTACTAGAAAATAAATATTACTATTTATTAAATTCAAATTAAATCATAATTTAAAATTCTTTTGGGAAAGCTAAGAATTCCCTCTAAACCCTTTCGCTTCATTAATTTTGGGTGAAAAAGTCGCTAGCCACATACCCCACAAATAAATTCATGTATTGCCACTTTTGAAAACTAAGATCCCGCACATACCCCTAGAACAAAATCAAAATATTAGTCTCTTAATGCAGCAGGCCTTCATTCATTAGTGCCACCACCAACAGATTAGGAAATTTTTTTATGATAGGTGGTACATGGTTTTTTATTACCCATCATGCAACAATTGTGAAGTCCTGTAGTATTTCCTTGGGAAACTATATTGTGAGTTCATATTGAACAAAATCCCAAATTATTTTGATATGAGGGAGTTCCAAGGGAGAGGTGGGGGTCGGCTTAGGATAGGCTCGATGCACAGCCGGATCCTGTGCGACAAGGGAGATGACCTCTCGCTAGGCCACCTCATGAGCACATTGTTATGCCTGTTGTTGTGAAGGAGAGTGCCGACGTAGAGACATTGTAGTAGGTGATCCACACTTGACCCGAAAGTGTCATCCATCATAACCCCATTGTACGTACACATCCGTGGAGTCTTCTGCGGTGTCCTTCAAACCCATGTGTGCTCAACACCCTATGTGGCTAATTCTGTTCATATGACCTAACGGGCACTCAAGAGGTTACTACGCAAGATCCGCATGCTACCACACAGATCCGTATGTTGCCATGTAGGATCTATATAAGCCGCCATAGATCCGTATGCTGCTACACAGGATCTGTATGCTACTATGGGTATGGAGAGGATAGCTGACATTTTGCATTGTGCATATGGCATTGATAGTCAAGTAAAAGTCACCATGTTCATTGAATTTAATTTATTAAATTTTGATTCTGAAATGCATGAATAACTAATTTAGTTTTATTATTTTTAATAAAATTGCAGGGTCACAATGTTGAGACTGGATACACCAGTCTTCCACCTACTTATTTCTGCAGTACACCTATCAGTGGGGTATGTAACTAGTAAACAATTATAAATTTATTACATGTTAATAGCATTATTTTATGAAAGGTATTTAAATAATTGTGATTTTGGATGTTGAATAGGCTAATATTGGCGGTTTCAAGCAATCACCTCCTAGTGCCAGTGGATTCACTCAAACGTACATGGAGGTAATAGAATAAAGAGAACTTAGCTAATGAATTCTACTTAATAGATTTGTGTAGTTTATATTCATATTTTTGGTTACGTTGCATTACACATAATTCAAACTCAAAGCACTACTTCAAATTCCATAACTAATAACTAGATGTTGATAGATGGAAAAATTTCAACTATACAATATAGTTGTTTAGAAAGTCAACATAAGCAGCACGATGCAATTACTTCACATGGAGGCATGTGCTTGCAAAGGTGAACCAACATGACAAACTATGGATGCTTGGAAAAAATCTATGAAACCATAATAGTAATCAATAGCATAGACAAGGTAGTTAGTGATGCAGAGCATCATATCAAAACACTCAATCATCAGGGTATATCTGATGCAAAGCATCCAACAAACACCATCAACATCATTTCTTCAAGGTATTTCAATCCCAAATAGAATCAGCAGAAGATCAAATATAATTTCATTAGAAATCTACTTTTCATTCAACTAAAATCCACTCAAATTCTCTTAGGCATTCCATAGGCCATCATTCATCATTCCACTAATCAGTATTCGAATCGACTCATTCAAAGAAGAAAACATATTAAAGAAAACTTTTACTTAATCAATTAGATTCATATCATTCTCAACCACCATAAAAACAACATAAACCTGATTATTGACACTTGAACAATTCATCCTTTCATTTATTCACCAAGGAAACAAATCAACTAAACCATACCTCACTGTTATCAGTCCATTATCAAGCACTGTACTCACCATATTTTGACTGTTGTAGTCTATTTACAGGTTACAAACTCATGCTACAATAGAATCTTGATTATCATCTTGTGGCTAATCACCAATTTGCTCAAAAGGCTTCATGATACTCACCCATCCAACCATCAAAGTCACCAAACCTGTCTTATACACCTTAAAAAAATTTAGTAACATCAATCATATCATTAGTTTGATAGTAACCAAGCACTCAATATCATCCTTTCCACTGTTTAAACAAAAATCTTTGTTTTGATCAGACAATATCATATTCCTCTAGTAGGTTTGTCAACCATTGAATCAGATAGTTACATTCCTATCTCAAAGCTTATTAAAAACTCAATGCACATTTAGAAACACTTTCCAAGACATCACAACATATCAAAGTTCTTAGACATTTGACATAAATAAAATCATCAGATTTCAGACTGTCCTCTGAAGAAAGGCTAGTAGATTACGCCTGTTTTACAAAGGAAACCCCTTCAAAACCATTCCAAATCACTCAAAACCTCAAAAAAATCTTCAAGCATGTCTTAAAACTCAATATTTCACCATTTATAGGGATTAAAAACCATGAAAATGTTCTAATCCAATAAACCCTCGTTTATAGGGTGTAAAAGCACAAATCAAGGAGGGTTTTGTGAAAATTACTCTTGCAAACATCTATTTCTTTGGCCACCACCTGGAACATGATTTTTTATTTCTACTAAGACCTTCTACATCATTTCCAAGCCTCTACATTCTTTATTTATTCATGACCCATGATTGTAGTATCACTTTTTGTAGTAAAATCCTCTATTTTCCAGTGTAGCAGCAACTCTGCCATGGTATTCTTTTTTTTCCCTACACTTACAATCATCAAAACATGTAAAACATCCTAACATTAACCTAATCCACCAATTTACTTGACCTACATTGGTGGAGTAGTGAATAAAAACCCTATTGGTCTCTCAAACTTGCTTCTAAAAGGATTCTATCGGGCACTGAAAACTGCCTCTTATTCTTTTGTTTCCTAAAACTAACCAAGTCCAACTCTTTCAATTGGAAACTAACTCCTCTTTACATGTATTCACACTATGATTTAACTTTTGGTGTTCCTAAATTACCAACACAAGAAAACAAAACAATCTAGAGTAATGTTGCAAACTCAGAGACAGGGAATTTTTATTTTAAAATCTAATTACAAGAACACAAACTTCTACTTTTTCTTTCCTTTACATTCCTTTTAAAGATATTTCCTTTTCCATAACTATCTTTCCATCGGTTGAAACTACCCCTTTTAACCCTTAATATGCCTAATTTCCTTTTTTTTGTCAATTTAACAACTTTTAACAATATTACATTATTTCATTATTTGCATTTTCCCACTTTGACCACCTAGAACTTACCCATAACCTTAAATACATTCAAATAAGACCTCATATGACCTTGAACATGCTTCACATCATTTTTCCATGACCTTTTGTGATTGGCTAAATACAAATTTGAACACTCATCCCTTTTGCAAAATTGAAAAGTATTTGATGACCTAGGTGCTCCTACACCAACATCTGACCCAATTGAATCAGGAGAAGATCAAATTGAATAAGAAACTAAAATTTCTCTCTTTTCATCAAAAATCACATTGTTTCATTTGTAAACCAGAAGGAAACAACAAGCCAACTCATTTCAATACATCTTCTTATCATCCTCAAGCTTCAAAAATCTTATTTATCAACAAAAATGATCGATCTATGCACAAGAAACTTAATTAGAGTCACTAAACAATCCACTCTTTCATCATTCACCAAGGCACCCTTCAACTCAATTTGATTTACCTAGGAAAAATAACCAAAAGCCAATCTTTCATGTTACAACCTATATCCATCAGATCCTAACACACCTTTGTCATCATCAATTTATATGAATTCAAAGCAAAAACTTGATAAAGAGCTCTAAATCTTTCAATTCCTAAACAACTCACCAAATTTTCACTTTTACCAACTAGCTCCTCAAGACCAAGATACTACAATCAACCATTTACACCTTAATCATTTCATCTAACTTCCAAGACATTGCTCACATCATGTTTATTGACTAGATTATTCTATGCACAAATCAATCCCTACAAAGGAGGGTTTATCGCATAAGGTACTTTCAAACCTTAAATACTCCTGCCACCACCACAAACACCATGGAAATAGCCATCATAAGCTTTAGAAATGATTCAGAGTGGCAGGGAAGGAAAACTCACAATCACAAATGGAAAAGTCACTCCATTGAATGCTCACAAAACTTGAAAATATTTGGATCATGTCTCATTAATTCAAAACAAGGTTTAACAACCCTCTAGCATTTAGGTTTCAACAAACACCCATCACTATGGTGACTTAGACCTCACTCTCTCTTAAGGCTTGCAACCCTTGCTCAGTAGGAAAATAAGAATAAAAAACACAAGGACTATTGTTAAGACACCAAACCTATGGATTCAAACCCCTAATATGGACCCCTACAAGGTTCCAAAACCCTTCCTCTTGACTGTCAAAACATCACTCACAATGGCCCTTTCTACCACTGCTCCAAAAGGCCTAATTCACAGACCTACACCTAGTTCTTGACTATCTAGGATCTCCCCTTCACCCCAAAGCCCAAATTTAGACTCCTACAACTTCTCCACACCTGTTTCCACCATTCCTAAGTGCCTCTGAAATAGATTCTTCAAAATCAAGAAAAAACTCATTTTTTTTGCTTGTTAATTATGCTTGCCACATAGAGATGTCAAGCCAAAATTCATGCACAACTTCCAACAATGAGACTTCCATTCTCCAAAACATTGAGGAAATTATATTACAGCCTTATATCTTCCATCCCATTGAGATTTAGCAATTTTACGTTGGAATGGAAGAAATATACATTTTTCACCCAAAACCCTAGTTTTAAGGGTTTTCAAACCACCCGATAGAGAAATTGGAATATCTCCCTTGATACTCAATGAGATCTCACCAATCCAATGCCAAAGGAAAGATTATTCAATTACCTATCCAACCATTATGGGCTTGGAGCATGAAAGTGAGCATACAATCCGTACCAAGTACGGGATCAGAAAATTCTTCACAAAAACATAGGAAAAACAATAAACTTCTTATTGAAACTTGTTCAAAACATCAACATCAACCTTTCCTCAACCAAGAGAGGAATATTTGAAGTCTTACAAACTTCCTCTTGAACTTCTTGCAACTATCTTTTGAAAAGAGAGACATTGGAAAATAACTAATCTCATGCTTTGACTTCTAATTGCCTAGTTAAGGCAATGTGAGCAACTTCTACCAACTCAACCACAATGAGCCTTCCAAAATGTGTCAAAGGCATTTAAAACCTTGTCAACAAGTAAGGTGATTCCCCTCAGGTATCTAGATACAGAAAGGCATCCTTTTTCCTTATTTTTCCAAGATGCACTAGACTTACAAAGGAGGATGGAGACCTTGTTGTACAAAGAAGTTGGTCACCAAGACCAAAAACTCAACCAAAAACCTAGAAGACCTACTACAAAGCATTGAAATGGTCCATAAGACCTTATTCCATCCATAAACCAAGAAGAAAAACATGACAAATTATTCTAGGTCCCTTAGACCCATGGGTGCTCCTGTACCATACTCCAAAGCAAGAAAACTATCTCAAGTCCTCTTTGAGATTAGGTCTTCTACAGTACTTCCATGTTGTTTAATATCATTTTCTGAAATCCATGTTGCATCCTCTTCAGGTAGACCTTTCCATTTGACCAGGTATTCCTTGTAAACCTTCCTTCTAGTCTTCTTTGTCTCCTTGGTGTCTATGATGCATTCAAGAGTCATAGGTTGGTTGGGGGTAGTTCCTTCACCCAATCTTCATCCTCCATTACTATTGTACCTGCTCCATCACTTGCATTCACAAAAGCTTTGAAAGCATACAAGTCAGAAATGTTGAAGATATGAGAGATTGCCACCCCAGGAGGTAGCTCTATTTCATAAGCATTTTGGCCAAACTTGTGGACCACCTTGCAAGGTCCTATCTTCTTCATCATGAGTTTGGTATACTTTCCTTTTGGAAGTCTCTCCTTCTTCAAGTGTGCCATCACCAAGTCTCCAACCTTGAATTGGGCATTCCTCTTCTTTAAATATGCCTTTTCCTTATACTTCTCAACATTCTTTTGAAGGGTTTCCTTCACTTGTTTATGAATATCCCTGATTGTAATAGAAAATTCCTCACCTTGAGCAGTTCTCCTAGAAACTCCTTGTAGATCTCTTAGTTCATAGACCCCTCTACGGTGCATGTCATAGACTACTTCAAAAGAGCTTCTACCAATGCTCCTATTCATGAAGTCATTATATGAAAATTCAGCCTAAGGTAAAATCAGATCCCAAGCTTTTCCATACTCCTTGGTAAGGCATCTTAAGAGGTTTCCCTATGATCTATTCACCACTTCAGTTTGTCCATTCATTTGTGGATGGTATGTTGAACTAAAGGATAGATTTTTTCATTGAGTTTCTTCCACAAGGTCCTCCAAAAGTGACCAATGAATTTAGAATCCCTGTCAGAAACAATGCTTAAAGGTAGTCCATGTATCCTAACAACCTCCTTAAAGAAGATACCTGCTATATGAGATGCATCATTGGTGCATTTCCAAGGAATAAAATGTGCCATCTTACTAAATCTATCAACTACCACAAAGATACTCTCAAAACCTCTTTGGGTTCTAGGCAACCCCAAGACAAAGTCCATACTTACACACTCCCAAGGCCTATTGGGAATGGGCAATGGCTGATAGAGTCTTGCATTTGATGAAGTTTCCTTTTCCCTTTGACATATTGTGCAGCCTTCCACATACCTTCTCACATCCACCTACAACTTTGGCCAATAGTAAAATCTCCTAACTTGTTCCAAGGTCTTGTCAAGGCCAAATTGACCTCCAAGACTCCCATTGTGTTTCTCCTTTATGATATTCTCCCTCATTGAGCATTTACACACACACAATTGGCTTCCTTTGAAGAGAAAACTATTCTGCAATAAAAATTCAAAGAATTCACCATGAAAAGAATTCAAATGCTACTCACAAACATTGTATACCTCCTTGAAATTTGAATCTTCATATCCTTCAATGCTTCAACCCCCATGCTTTGGAGTTGGATCTCTTCCACTACAATTGCCCTTCTACTGAGAGCATATGCCACCTTATTTTCTTGGCCCTTCTTATGCTTTATTGTGAAAGCATAGGCTTGGAAAGACTCTACCCACTTCATGTACCTATGACTGAGTTTTTCCTGTGCATTCAAAAAAGCCAAGGCATGATTATCAGTATAAACAAAAAATTATTTAGGTAACAAGTAGTGCCTCCACTTTTTGAGGGCTTGGACCATAGCATACAATTCTAAATCATAGAAAGAATACTTTGTCTTTGCTTCATTCAGCCTCTCACTATAAAATGCAACTGGTCTAGCTTCTTGGCTCAAAATAGACCCTATAGCTTGATTGCTAGCATCACACTCAATTGTAAAAACTTTATCAAAATCAGGGAGCACAAGTATAGGCTATTGTGCTACTCTAATTTTTAGATATTCAAACCCTTTATCAGCCTCATTGGTCCAAGAAAACTTACCTTTGTTACCTCCTTTGATGGTGTCCAAGATTGGTGCACAAATTTGGCTAAAGTTCTTGATGAACTTTCTATAAAATCTTTCAAGTCCATGGAAGCTTCTCACATCTCCCATGGATTTTGGTGTTGGAAAAGTAAGAATAGAATCCACCTTTGAAGGATCCATCTTCAAACTTCCCTTGGAGATGACAAAACCAAGGTAGACTAGTTCTTCCTTCATGAATTCACACTTTTCCATGTTGATCAACAACTTCTCCTCTTGTAACCTCCTTAGTACCATGTCAAGGTGCTTCAAATGTTCTTCTTTAGACCTGCTAAACACAAGGATGTCATCTAAATAAACTACAACAAAACTTTCCAATGAAAGGTCTCAATACCTCATTCATAAGGTGCATAAATGTACAGGGGCATTTGATAACCCAAAGGAATCACCAACCACTCATAGAGCCCTTCATTAGTCTTAAAATTTGTCTTCCATTCATCCCCCTCTTATCCTTATCTAATGGTACCCGCTCTTTAGATCAATCTTGGAAAAGTAAGATGCTCCTAATAGACAATCCATGAGGTCCTCCATTCTTGGCATCGGGAACCTATATCTGATTGTGATCCTATTATTGGCTCTTGAATCAGTGCAAAGCCTCCGATTCCCATCCTTCCTTGGCACTACGACATTAGGAATAGCACATGGGCTCAAACTCTTCCTCACTAGCTCTGTATCCATCAACTCTTGCACTTGTCTTGCAATCTCCTCATTTTGAGAAGGTGTCATCTTCCTTGTATGCAGCCTGGCTGGACAATTTAGCCCCAGATCAATATGGTGGCTTATATCCCTAATGGGAGGTAGGGAACTAGGTAATTCATTCATCGTTATGTCCTTGTACCTTTCCAACAACTCTTGGACTTCCTTTGGTGCATCTTCCTTCTTCTTTTTGGGAAGATCTACTTCACTTTTTGGCTTCATAATCAGGAAGAATCCTCTTCCTCCTTCCTTCAAGGTCTTCATGAACTCCTTCTCACCCACCATCAAAACACTAGGCCCTTCATGCTTTGCCTTGTCTTCTTCTAGGAGAGGTGAAAGGTTGTAAGTCTTCCCATCCTTCACAATGGAGTATGTGTTCTTCTCCCCATCATGCTTGGTCTTCCTATCAAAGTGCCAAGGCCTACCAGAAATATATAGCTTAATACTTGTACTCAAAAAAAATTTCATTAGATCTCATACATTATAAGTCATGACGTGAATCTCGCTATTGTAACTTTTTTGTGATTGAATAATTTTTTGTTTTATTTTCAGATGTTGGTTGTGGGAACACCTCCAAATGTTACAAGGGCAATGGATATCGGTGTTTCATCCGCTATACAATCCTCCATGGCTCTGATAGAGGAGGTATGAGGCAAATTACTAAATTTCAATTTACATTTGTTGTTATAGATGTTAGTTCTAGTGAAAAATCAAACCATTATTGATTCACAGTTTAATTCCTATTTGATGTTTATACAGGCATGAGGAATGCCTGAACAAGTATACAAATATTTACATCGTGGAGAGTGATCATGAGAAGGTTGTAAGTGATTATTTTGTTAAATATATCATTTCTTATAATGTAATTTCTATATATATTAATGTATTTATTTCTTATTGTAACAGTTAAAACTTCACCAGGAGCTAAACTATAGGAGGAGCAGCAAGAGCAATTCTCGAGCAATAGAAATGAGTGATAGACTTATCACCATCCGGATCGCCAAAACAAAGGGCGAATTACTCAAAGCCCTTTGTTGTATGCCTAGACATGGCAAATTGTACATATCTTGTATTGATATATTTGACATTGTATGCCTATATGGCATCCTCGTAAGCCTATATGGCTATTTTGTAACTATATTTTATACTTATATCGACATATATTGATGTATGTGTACATGGCTATTTGGTTAATACAAATCTTTATTATCGATGGTGTCCATATTTTCTCTTTTTGACAATGTCAAAATCATGGCTGCATACAAATTAGGAAAAAGACTTTTCCTTTTAGATTAGCAATGCATGGAAGTTTCAAAAAGTATCCTTGATATTACAAAAAGATATGTGTTTATACCATAGCAGAAAAAAAAAATTGGGGAAAAAATCGGCAAACCAAAAGTATAAGATTTTTTGAAAAAATCGGGAACAAGTCTACAAAAATTTAGAAAAAAATCAGATTTAAAAAAAAAGGTAAAAAAAAGTAGAACAAGAGATAAAAAAAATTTAAAAAAAAATTAAAGGCATTTCCATAGCATAGAGATATAGAGAGCAAATAAAATAAGGAGTTTAACTAATAAATTGTAAAAAATAGATCTTTGTAGTTTATATTCATATCGTTGATCACATTGCATTGCACATATTTCAAACTCAAAGTATTGCTTCAGATTGCATAACTAATAACTAGATGCTAATAGATGAGAAAATTTCAATTGCAATATAGTTTTTACAAAGTCAACCTAAGCAATTATACAATTACTTCACATTGCAAAACTAATAACTAGGAGTAGCTCCCAATTGCATTTCATTGTCATGGCATTCTATGAGACCAAATTTATTTGAGGCAATTTTTTCAAACAATTCACTACCTCTCTCCCTCTACCACCCTCTCTCCCTCTCTCTCCAACCCTCTCCCACCCTCTCCTACCCTATATCTCCAACTCTCTCCCACCATCTCCCATGCTCTCTGACTCTCTTCGACTCTCCCACCCTCTCTCCC
>VDFB02142405.1:0-23466 GCA_007258455.2 Sequoia sempervirens | reverse complement strand
ATTTAATTTGACAAGAAGAATAAGGTTAATTAGTAACATAATGAAATAAAAAGCATTTATTTAATTAATCAGATAGAATAAAGAAAAGTGTGAATTAATTAAATCATTAAGATTATTTAATTAATAGAAGAAATGAAGACTATAGAGAATAATTAAATAATTAACATTATTTAATCATGACCATGAAGAATACGAATTATGAAGAATATTGAAGTCGCAGGCTTAAACCAAATTTTGGTGTCTACAGGAACCATGTGGGATTGATGTCGTTAAGTACATGAGTTTCTTGTAAATATTTTTTGAGTATTTCCTGATGTACGGGATAATACTTAAGTAGATATAATATTGAAATATGAGCAGGAGTCTTTCCTAAGTGATCAAGAATGTTATACTGAGAGTTTATACGATTTGATAGGACAAATGTGGAGGCTGCAGGGATAGTAATGCGAGACCATCGGATAGCAACAACACATTGGGGATCTTTAGCCTTAACATGTATCATAGTCACACGAGGTTCTACCTGTTCAACGTAATGGACAATGCCATCATAATTGAGGGGTACATTTTTATAGCTAATATTATTTGTGTTGTTGTCTTGGGGATTGTTGTTGGAGGTGCTTGTGCCTTGATTATGGTTAGGGAAGGAATTTTGGTATATCTATTATTGAGCATTGGATGATGAAGCTTGAATGGTGTCGACTTTGATATCTCCTCGATAAATAAGATCTTGGACATAGTTTTTGAGACCTTGACACTTATTCAAAGTGTGCCCTTTAATCTTATGGAATTCACAATATTCATTCTCCCTAAACCAGGCTGGTTTTGGCTTGGATTCATCAAGTGGTTTGGTGATAGGGTACATGATCGGATAGTTGACCTATAATAATTTATTGAAGATGACGCTCAAGGGTTCTCCTAATTGACTATATTGGAATTTACCATTCCCTTGACTATTCTAGTTTGACTATTGAGGAGGACGAGATGCCCCCTATGGTACATATATGGCATTAGGTACAGATGATTGTTGCCTCTGGGATGTATTAGCCACCTAAACATGTTTAGTGTTAGTGACACCATCATTCACTGCATTTTTGTTCTTGTTCCAAAAACATGACTTATCGTCAGGTGACCTTTCTTTGTCATGGTTGTGTATCTTGATGTGCCCTTTGGCAATAAGGGCGCGTTCAAGGATGCATCCTTTTTCCACTATTTTAGTGAAAGTGGTAACACAACAACCTAAAATTATGAGCCATGTCAAGATGTGAGTTCTCCACAAAGAGGGTGACCATGTCTTTCTCTTTGAGATGGTTTTTCATTCGACTTGCTAGTGCTCACCACCTTTGAAAGTAGCTAGAAAAGGTTTCACCTTCATGTTGCTTTTGCTTAAGAAGGTCCAAAGTATTAGTGTATTTTTCCAAATTGAAGGAGAAGTAAGAAACATTTTTTTCTAAAAGATCTGCTAAGGATTTTATGGACCCTCGTTCTAGACTTATGAACCATTCTAGAGCATTTCCTGTCAAGATCCGTGGAAACAAATGAAAGATGTAGTTGTTGTGCATAACTTCCTGACATTGGGAGTAAAAATCTTGCAAGTGGGCCTTAGGATCTTTTTTTCCATTTTATCTGTCAAACTTTGGTATCTCAAAGTGCTTCGAGAAGGGAATTAGTGAGATGGATGGATCAAACGGATAGGGACATATATCTTCAAATTTAAAGGATTGTTTACCAGTACCCACTTGGAGATCTTTCAAAGCAGCTTTGATTTCCAATAGATCTATGTTGACTAGTGGCGTAGGAGTCGAGACAGATGGGTTGGATGGATATGGGTGGTAGGATGATGAAGGATCCTGTTGAGATAGTGTCTGAAGGTTGACATATGGATTTTGATAGTGAGATGATGATATCCCTTATAGGTATGTCAAGGGAATTTGTTCGTATTGGGGTTGTTTTTGTGAGGTATAGTACAGATTTGTTTGATAAGAATGCATGACTGAATGCTGAGGAGCTTGAATGTGATATTATGGATTGGTTTGTTGGTATTGAAGGTACTGTTATGATTGTTGGGAGGCCACATAGGGTGGTTGTTGTTGGAATTGTTGTTGGTTTTGATAGTAATAATGATAAGGAGGTTGCTGATGTGATGTCGACTATTACATGGGCTGAGATGGGATGTTATGTTGTGGTTGAACTTGCAAATGTAAAATGGATCTGAGGAATGGGGATATGGTCTAGGGGAGTGGTCGGGATGGATTGCCTTGTGATTGGTATGGTGGTTGTTGTGAAGAAACTAAAGCATTATGCAAGGGTTGTTGTTGATGATGCAACTAAGATAACATAGAGTTGTTCTATAAAGGAGGTTGTTGGGTACCAATCAAAACATTTGGTTGGGACGTACCTTGTGGAGGTAATTGAGGTGGTAGGTTAGATTGGGGAGGATA
Source organism: Sequoia sempervirens (assembly GCA_007258455.2). Lineage (NCBI taxonomy): Eukaryota > Viridiplantae > Streptophyta > Pinopsida > Cupressales > Cupressaceae > Sequoia > Sequoia sempervirens. The sequence goes on along the minus strand of VDFB02142405.1, from coordinate 21,028 downwards.
TTGAGATGTGTACAGAGGAAGTGGTAGATTTGTTTCCCCAGAAGGTGGAGGCAATGCAGTAAAAGGGTTTCCCCTAGCGTTGACTGGAGGTTGACTTGAAAGGGGTGGTGTTGTTAGCATTAATGGCGAAGGTTGCGAAACATTTTGTGGCATGCCATAGGAGAAAGGATTATTGGGATTAGATACTTGAGGAGCCCCCATGATTGAGATTGTGGCATGTGGGGGATGGTTAACATGATAAAGAATTGTGTTGCAAAATTCAGGTTGATGCCAACCCTCTACTGGAGGAACATTGGGGATGTATGAGCCATCTGGTGCATTTTGTGAACCTTGGGGTATGTTAGAAGTGGAACTACTATATTTGGATAATTCAACACCTAGTGGAGGTTTGACACCTTTTTCAATTAGGTGGGCCAAGATTTCTTCCCCATGTTTTTCGAACAGGTGGTGAGTCATTTGCACATTGGTGAGATTACTAAAATTCTCCTCAAGCATGAGTTCGGGTTGATTAACCATACTCTCTTCACCATGTGGTGAGTTTTTTTGATTTTTAGTGTTGGAGTGTGATGAAGTGTCATTATGAGGGTCTTGGGGGATGTTCACTCCATTATTAGGATCTTGAGAGACATTTGTACCATTAGTAGGATTTGCACTATTATTAGGATCTTCAGACATGTTCACTTAGGAATTTTGACCTTGTTGTTGTGTCCTTTGCTTCTTGGCTTGTGACCTAGTTTGAATGGGAATGCAAATGTGCTATGTGAAGATTACAAATATGTCCTTGATGAACAATTTGATTCGATGAAGATTGATCGATTGGATGAAGGGTGTGGGTAGATTTAATTTGACTCTAACTGGATGATTGGATAATATTGAATTCAACTATATTAGATATTGATTGGATGAAATTGGATTTTGATTGGTTAAGATTGGATTTTGATCAGATGAGATTGGATTTTGATGAAATCAGATTTTGATTGGAGGATGTTGGACTTTTGATTAGATGGGATTGTTGAGATAGATTGGATTGGATTGATTGAATGGATGTGATTGGATTGACTAGATAATTGGATAAGTGTGATTGGTTTGATTGGATGATTGTATGATTGGATAGAATAGATTGAGTGATTGGATGGGTATGATTGGATTAAAATTAAATGATGGAAGATGTAAGGGATCCTAAACCCAGTCATAAAATCACCCTTAGTGACCTAGAGCATTGATTGATCAAGTGGATGATCACGACACTGAATCCACCTCAAGATAGAAATGGATTGATTTGGGCTGAGGATGATAACTTACGACACTAAATTCACCTCAAGATGGAAGTGAATTGATTTGGGTCAAATTTGATGATTGATGTGAAGGATAATAATCAAATTCAAGTGCTAAGGTCAATTTGGATAACAACTTTTAACACAAGGTTTAGGTGATTTGAAGATGAGTGGTGTTTGTGTGATATGGATTAGGTGATGCAAATGGTAAGATTTTGGTGAAACAAGTTCACTAGTGATGATATGGGCTTCCCAAATGAGTTACCGAAAAATTCAAAATGAGTGGGCAGATTGAGAGAATAAATGTATGGAGGCTTGGGATGACTAATGGAGGTTTAGGATGACTAAACGAAGGTCTAAAATGATAAAATAGAGGTTTGGAATGATCAAACATAGGTTTCAGAATGATTAAATGGTGGTTTAGAGGCTAAACGGGGTGATTTTGACTATTTAGGAGGGAAAATTCACCCCACTATAGTAAATAGGAGGGAAAATTCACCCCACTGCAGCAAATAGAAGGGAAAATTTGCTCCACTGCAGTAAACAGAAGGGAAAATTCACCCCACTATAGTGAACAGGGACTTGGTTTAGATGAAAATGAGTATAGCAAGGACTTAAAATGATAACAATATGGCCAAATTGTCAAAAAATTTACTAGTTTCTCACAAGAAAAAACTTTCAAACAAGCACAATCCTATGATTAGTGTTAAGGGTATGGACAATAAAGGTCATCATCTAGGATGCACAAGTTGTCTAGGGCATCCTCCATATACTCTTGCTACATGAGGCACAACCATGAACACTAGCCTGTCACAAGTGTGAGTTGGGAACCCTAGTGAGATACTGAAGGGCTCAGACCAACTCTTCATGTCTATCTAGGTATCACCCTAACTTCAACGCTCTACCAATTACAACGTGACTGGATTGAAGTACAGCTTTATCTCTCCCCCCTTTATATACCCTGTTGGTATGCGTGGTTGGAATCATCCCTTGGGGTGATGAAATCCCCAAGTAGGTCCCACTAGAAAGGAAACAGTAATCGTTTCCAACTACTCCCCAGGCTCACATGAAGTGCAAGGGGAAAGTGAAAAAAAACTAGTTCCCCCTTTGGGTAACACAAAAAAATATAAACAACAAACAATAGGTATTACTTCTCCTAATTAAACTATGTTCCTAGATCAACGAAAAACAACAAGGATAGCTTCGGAAATCTGTGTAAACAGAAGGTCCTGCAAGCAAATGTTAATTTTTTTATCCTTATTTCTTCACCAATTACACAAGAGTATGCTGCAAAATGTTAGTAAAAGCACCAATATCCTTTCAACAAACAATGTTAGGGGGTTTGAATAAAAAAATAGCAAAAAACTAGAGCAAAAACTAAGCTAAAACGACCGTTTTACCTCCCAAAATGTGTTGTTTTGGGGCATATCCACCCCACTACAATAAGCAGGAGGGAAAATTCACCCCACTATAGTAACTAGGAGGGAAAATTTTCCCCACTACAATAACCAAGAGGGAAAATTCGCCCCACTGCAGCAAACTAGTTAGAAATAGAATATGGAAAAAGGCGTATCCACCCCTCTGCAACAAATTTTTTAGAAACAGAATATGAAAAAGGGTGATCCTCCCCTCTAGAGAATTTTTTTTAGAAATAGAATATGAAAAGGGCATATCCACCCCTCTACAACAAACTTGTTAGAAAGAGAATATGAAAAAGGGTGTATCCACCCCTCTGAAACAAACTTTTTAGAAATAGAATATGAAAAAGGGCGTATATGCCCCTCTGCAACAAACTTGTTAGAAATAGAATATGGAAAAGGGAATTTCCACCCTTCTGCAACAAACTTGTTAGAAGCAGAATATGAAATCGGGGCGTAGTTTCCCTTCTGCAATCAAGTGGAGGGCGCAGTTGCACTTTTGTAGTGAACCAGAGGGTGCAGTTTCCCCTTTGTAGTGTACAAGAGGGCGTAGTCGCCCCTCTACAATGATTTGAAGGGTGTAGTCACCCCTCTATAGTGGACAGGAGGGCATAGTTGCCCCTCTGTAGTGACCAGGAGGGTGTAGTCGCCCCTCTGTGACCTGTACCTGCAAACAATCTCAACAATAGTAAATGTAAAATAGGGGAACTTGTTTGTGGGTCCCACCGGGCATGCTAGAAATATGTTCCTAAATGTTAATCATATTCTAAAGATGCAAAACAACTCTAATGCAATTAAAGAAAAACACAAAGGGACACCTCAAGATTAGCCTAAGAAATTGTTAATACAAAGAGAGATAGATGAAATTATGCAAATGCTTATACTTTCTCCATGCTGATGAATCCCTTGGTTGGCCCTTGTGAATGTAATCTTGTATGCTCCTTGGATGGCTATGAATATGACTAAATGCAAGATTGACAATATGATGGGATGCAAATGCAAATGGCTAAAATAACTTGGCTAAATGAGTGAAAATACTTGTGAATTGAGTGCTCAAAATGACAGCATAAGGATGCTAAAATGACTAAGTCCTCCAAATGCATTAGAAAAGGAGATATTTATAGAGAAATTTGAATTATCTAGAGAATTCAATGGTTGAGATTGAGCCACCAAGGTCAAGATGTAGGGCTATGGTGATTTGAGGACTCACAATCCCTCACATCTTGACATGTGGAATGTGAGATGGCCTAGGATAAGATGATGTGAAAGTGAGGTGGAAGGGAGGTACATGATGTGGAGGAAGGACAAGTACCTTTGGGGGTGAGAAGATTTCCTCAAAAAGGAACTTCTTGCCCCAAGTGAGGATGAAAGTGAGATTTGAGGAATTTTGGAATTCCTCAAAAATCTCCATGGGAAAAGAGAAAGTGGTTGGAAAAATAAATGTGAATTAAAAATTCACAAGCTTGGGAGAATCTAGTGGATAAGAGGGGGTCTCCAAAAAGGTGGGAGTTTGTCACATGTGAATGAGGTGACAAGTGGGGATAAGGTAAGCCTTGAAAGGATAAAATGTGAATTAAAAATTCACATGGGGAGGAGAGAGACCTAGGATGAATAAATGTAAATTAAAAATTTGTATGGGAAAGAGGGTCAATGCTAAGAAAGGCAAATGAAAAGGTTGACTAAAAAGATGTGCTAAATGTGGAAATGACTTTGATTAAGGTTGTGCAAATACCTAATTAGGATAATTAATGAGATATTAGAAGCAAGTGGAAAATATAGGAGGATGTGGCATTAATCCCTAATTAAGAGGATGCACATCTTAATCATGAATTAATTAAATTAATCTAGATTAGAAAGGGATTATGGAGGATGTGACAAGGAGAGAGAAAATTGAAGAATTTTAAATTGATTTTATTCAAAAAGGTTAAATGACTAAATTAAATAAATTGATGTATTTATTTAATTCAGAGAGGGAAAATATGTAAGGTAAAGTATTTAATTGTTAAATTGAATACTTTAAGGACCTTTGGAAAAAAGTTTCATATTAATTAAATAAATTAATATTGACGGAATGGATGAATAAGGAGATGAATTTGATCGTATGGGAGCGATCAAATTTGGATGTCTACACTTGGAGAAAAGGAGATGATTAGATATGAGTCACTTTGTAAATTTGGCCTAATTAGGGGCTGGTAGCAATAGTTTATCTATTGCATCTCACACTTTTGTCGTAACAAGTGTATATGCTCTTTTGATATGTTGAATTACATCAAAATACGTCCCTGAATATTTGTGGGGTTTGTAAATATTCTTCGTGGATGATGAATACCCGATTCAAGGGTTTGGTACCCTTCTAGTATTTTTTGGATGTTGTGGATGTGTTTTTGATATGTGGTTGTCATTGATGTCAACACTATTAGCATTTGGTGTATTAATTGTTGTATATTTTGAGGATATTGAGAAAATTGTAAAAGAAAGTGTTATTTGTTCCCAATGGAACTGTGCTGGTCATGATGGTGTCCTATTATATATGTTGAAGATTAGTTGATGTGGATTAAAGGGTTTAATATTGATTTTCTCTAGATCATCTACCACAAGTTTCAGAGGTCTGCATGAAGTTTTGAGTACATTGTGGTCTGACAGTGTTTTGCTGGTCTTTGTTAGTGATCCTGAATGAAGATTGTGTGATTCTAGTTATCTCGGTTGGTGTGGATGTTTCTATATTATTTCTTGGTGCTCTCAAATGTCTATAAATCATTCTCTATCTTTGTGGTATGTCCACATTAATCGGTGTGCTCATGGTTGAAGATATTTTCTTGTGCATGTTTGGTTTTTCATGTTTTTGGCCGACATGTTGGTGGTAGCATGTTGTGGATCTTTGAGGTGAAACTAATTAAAGTATTTTCATATTGAAGATGTTAATTTGGGTCTCCACTATGTTGTGGCTGACCTTGGTGGATTCACATTAAAAGTTTATTTGTAAATCTAGGCCGACATTGTAAATATATTTTATTTTTCTTGGCCGACGAAGTTGTGATGAAAGCTCATGTAGTGGATATATAAGGGTGATTATTTCATGGATGAAGATGATGCTTCATGTGCTCCCATGTGTGTATGTGTGAATATCATTTAATTGCAAAGCAGAGTGTGAATAAGTTTGTGCAAAGTATGAAGAACTGTTGAGCTTAATTGGAATTGTAATCAAGCTTGTGCAGAAGCTATTTTTTCAGTTCACACCTGTCAGATTTTTAATCCAACTCTGTTGGGTAGTGAGCCCCTTTTGTATTTGAGCAATGAGCTCTAGGTAGTGTTCCTAAATGCATTTGCATTCCCCTTGTTATTTTCATTATACTTTTAGTAGAGTATAATCTTGTGGACTAACATCCAACATGGTTTTTCCCCTAGTAGGGTTTCCACGTAAAAAAAATCTTGGTGTTCTTTGTCTCTCTAATGTGTTAATTGCTTATGGTTAAAGTTAATTTAGAAAAGTTTAAATTTTTGTGACAACTGATTCACCCCCCTCTCAGTTGTTTGTCCTTGTTTTTCCAACAATTGGTATCAAATCCTTTTCCTTTGAAGAAGTCTAACAACTTGAGGTGATCTGGGATGACAACATTCAAGAAGGACAGTCCTAGATTTGATGGCACTAACTATTCACTGTGGAATATTAGGATGCAATGTCACTTAAGGTGTATTGGTGAAGCCTTTTGGAAGATCACAAGAGATCCATATACTATTCCTCAGAATGGCCCCTCTACTACTGATGAGATCAAAGATGTTGAAAGTAATATTAGGGCTATTGAAGCTTTGGTGAGTGCCCTGATAGATTCAAAGATGGCTAATGTGGTAGGTCTACAGACAACTCATGATATTTGGATGAAACTAGAAACTTTGTATGAAGGAGATGCACAGGTGAAGATGGCTAAGCTACAAAGCTTGAAAGGAAAGTATGAGAATTTGAAAATGGGTGAAGAAAATATCACTTCTTTTTATGCAGAGAGTAAATGTTATAGTGATGGGTATTAAATGTTCTAGTGATTCTATGAATGAGGATAAAATTATGGCTAAAGTACTCAGATCCTTGCCTCCCTCCTACAAAATAAAGGTTCATTCTATTGAAGAGTTCAAATCAGTAAATAAGATGACAAGAGATACGCTGATAGGGAAGCTTGTTGCCTTTGAGATAAGTGAATTTGGTGAATCTACACCGAAGACTGAATCTACATTCAAGGCTACTGTATCCAGAAGTAACAGGAAAAGATATATTTCGAGAGAGAGTTCCAAAAAGATATCCAAGTATGATGAAGAATTGAAACAACTTGAAGATAAAGAAAGAGAGGTAGAAGAACTAGAAGCACTGACTGCAAAGCAAGAAGGAAGAGGAAAAGGTAAGTATGAAAATGTATTACCTATTAAATGTTTTTCATGTAGTAAAATAGGTCATTTTGCATGAATATTTCCTAAAAGAGTTCCTAGATCTAAGACTAAGAAGTCTAGATTCCCAAAGAGATGCTACTTTGTTGATGAAGTAGTGATTGATGATGAGTATGATAAAGATAATAGTAAAGAAGATGATTGGGCTTTCATTACTACCATTGAAAATAATCATGTGGCTATTGAATCTACTAAATATGAAAAAGCTCTTACAGCTCAAGTTGAGGGAAAAGATGAATGGGTCATTGATAGCAGATGCTCACATCATATGACTGGTGATAAAAGAAAATTTGTGAGTCTAGATAAGTATGATGGTGGGGTTGTAAGATTTGGAGATAACAATGCTGGTGTGATTCATGGCAGAGGATCTATTTGCCTTGGTGGTAAGGATAACATTGATGATATCCTCTATGTTGAAGGCCTGAAGCATAACTTGTTGAGTGTTAGAAAGATGGTTCACAAGGGATATGCTCTTTAGTTCAAAGATGGAAGATGCAAGATACGTGGAAGTTTCGAGAACATAATTGCAACAGGAAAGCAAACAAAAGGTAATATTTTTTACCTAAATACTACTAGTGGAAGTTGTTCAATTACTCAAGTAGATGAAAGTTGGTTGTGGCATAGGAGATTGTGTCATGTAAACTTTGATCAAGATAAGTTCTACTCAAGCAGTAAGAGATCTGCCTAGATTAGTGAAGCCTGCTAATGTAATCTGCAAGGAATGTCAGATGGGTAAAAAAACTAGAGTCTCATTCCGGAGCAAACAGTTTCATTCAAATAATTTGCAAGAGCTGCTACATACTGACCTTTGTGGTCCCTCCAGAGTCATAAGTATTCATGGAGAAAGGTATTTTATGCTGGTTATTGATGATTACTCTAGAATGATTTGGGTTTCTTTTTTGAGAGAAAAATGTGAAGCACTAGAGAAATTCAAAAGTTTCAAGGCTATGGTAGAAAATGAGAAAGGTTCAAAAATAAAGTGCCTAAGATCTGACAGAGGTGGTGAGTTCATTTCTAAGGAGTTCAACTCTTATTGTGAAGAGCATGGAATTAAAAGACAGTTATCTGCTCCTTGAACCCCTCAACAGAATGGATTTGCAAAGAGAAAGAATAAAATAATTCTGGATGTTGCCAGAACCATGATGATGGAAGTAAATGTGTCTCAAATGCACTGGAGTGAAGTGGTAAGCACTACTATGTAAATGTGAATGGAAATTCTGGTAAGACTCCTTATGAGTTATGGAAATTATGGTAAGACTGCTATGACTGGAGTTGAATCGGGTAAATGTGAATGTAAATTTTGGTAAGACCCCTTATGAGAGAATCCTTATGAGTTATGGTCTGGTCACAAACCTACTGTCAATTATTTTAAGATCTTTGGAAGCAAGTGTTATATCAGGAGAGATGATGATATAGAAAAATTTGATGCTAGAAGCGATGAAGGGATCTTCCTAGGTTACTCCACTAAGAGCAAGGCCTATCAGTGCTATAACAAAAGACTAAGAAAGATGGTTGAGAGTGCAAATTTTAGATTTGATGAGGACTCTATTAAATCATCCAGACGATGTAGCTATGACTCAGACGAAGAAAACACCAGTTAAGGGAAGAACACTCAAACATTGAATCTACTTCAAATTATTCCATATGTTCTGGTGAAGCAACCTCAATTTGTTCTGGTAAATCAAGCAAGTGTAGAAGAAAGATCAGAAGAGTTAGAAGTCCAAGTAAGTCCCAAAACTCCAAGATATGTAAATCTGAATCATTCTAAAATTCAAATCATAGGAGATAAGAGTAAAGGAGTGCAAACCAGAAGAAAAATAGCAGAATAATATTGTCTGATTTCCAAGATTGAACCTAGGAATGTCACTGAAGCCTGTCAAGATGAACACTGGTTGGAAGCTATGAAGGAAGAGCTAACATAGATTGAGAAGAATGGCACATGGCTACTAGTTCCTAGGCCTAAAGACAAAAATGTGATTGGTACTAAGTGGGTATTTAGAAAAAAGTCGAATGAAGAAGGTGAAGTGGTCCAGAATAAACCAAGACGAGTATGTAAAGGTTATTCTCAAATGGAAGGTATTGACTTTCAAAGAAACCTTATCCCCTATAGCTAGAATTGAAGTTGTGAGATTATTTCTTGCTTATGTTGCACACAAGAATTATAAAGTCTATCAAATGGATGTGAAGTCTGCATTTCTGAATAGAGAACTAGAAGAAGAAGTATACATTGAACAGTTGGATGGATTTCAGCTAACAAATAAGGGAGATATGGTTTGCAGATTGAAGAAAGCTTTGTATGGACTTAAGCAAGCCCTCAGAGCCTAGTATGCTAGATTGGAAAAATATCTACTAAATCTTGGATTCACTAAAGGTACTATTGATAGCAACTTATAATTCAAGTTAGATCATGATAAGGAGTTGATTATAGAAGTTTTTGTTGATGACATCATATTTCGAGGTGATGAAAATCTATGTATGAAGTTTGCTATGAGATGAAGAGTGAATTTGAGATGAGCGTGATTAGTGAGATGAAGTTATTTCTAGGATTGCAAATTACACAATTGGACCAAGGGATTTTCATATCTCAGTTCAAATATGTGAAAGAACTACTAAAGAAGTTTGGAATGGATGACTCCAAACCTATTGGTACTCCCATGGTGACCAAATGTAAGTTGACACAGAATGATGATTCTCCAAAGGAAAATAAAACTAGGTACAGATCAATGATTGGTGGGTTGATCTACTTGACAAAGACTATGTTGTATGTATGGTTGCTAGATTTTAGGCTGATCCAAAGAAATCACATGTGACTGTTGTCAAAAGAATTTTCAGATATCTAAAAGGAATAGTTGACTTTGGACTTTGGTACCCAAAGGATGATGATCTCACTTTGTGTGCATATACTGATGCGGATTGGGAAAGTGATGTAGATGACAGGAAAATTACTAGTGGTGGTGTCTTCTTCCTAGGGAAGAAGCTAATGTCTTGGTTGAGTAAAAATAAAAACTCAATTTCTCTATCTACTACTGAAGCAGAATACATTGTTGCTGCCAATAATTTTATTCAAGTGATATGGATGAAAAAAATGCTGAGAGATATCAGGGTGATATATGAAGAGCCTATTGCTATATACTATGACAACTCAAGTGCAATAAATATCTCAAGGAATTTGGTACTACACTTTAAGACTAAACATATATCAATCAAATTTCATTTCTTGAGGGAAAAAGTAAATGAGAAAGAAGTCAGATTGGAGTATGTGCCTACCAAAGAACAAATTGCAGATATATTTACTAAGCCTTTGCCAAAGGATACTTTTGAGTATCTCAGAGGAATTCTATGGGTAATTACCCTTCCTGATAAGAACTAAATGATGCATTTTCTTGCATCAATCCATGAGCTTCATTTCTATATTTTGATCGAGATTGATGTTTTCATGGCTACTACTTAGGGGGAGTAGGAAGATGTGCAAATATGTGGTTCACAGCATGTGCATGGAGAGGTCATTGTTACCTTTTCCATTGATGTCAAAGGGGGAGAAGTGTCATGTGAAAAATCCTTGTGGAGAGAAGTTCAGTTGAGAGGAGAAGTGCAGAAGAATTCAGTTTGTTAGGTTGATGGTATTTTTCACATCATGTGTTGCCATCAATGCCAAAGGGGGAGATTGTTGGATGTTGTGGATGTGTCACTGATATGTGTTTGTCATTTATGTCAACACTATTATAATTTGGTGTATCAATTGTTGTATATGTTGAGGATATTGAGAAAATTGTAAAAGAAAGTGTTATGTGTTCCCAGTGGAATTGTGTAGGTCATGATGGTGTCCTATTCTGTACATTGAAGATTAGCTAATATGGATTAAAGGGTTTATTGTTGAGTTTATCTAGATCATCTACTGGAAGTTTCAGAGGTCCGTGTGAAGTTTTGAGTACGTTGTGGTTTAACAGTGTTTTACTGGTCTCTATCAGTGATCCTGAATGAAGATTGTGTGATTCTGGTTATCTCGGTTGGTGTGGATGTTTCTCTATTATTTCTTGGTGCTCTCAGATATCTCTAGATCATTCTCTATCTTTTTGTTATGTCCACATTAATTGGTGTGCTCATGGTTGAAGATATTTTCTTGCACATGTTCATTTTTTCATGTTTTTGTCCAACATGTTGGTGGTAGTGTGTTGTGGATCTTCAAGGTGAAATTAATTAAAGTATTTTTTTATTGGATATGTTAATTTGGGTCTCCACTATGTTTTGGCTAACCTTGGTTGATTCACATTAAAATTTTATTTGTAAATCTGGGCCGACATTGCAAATATATTTTATTTTTCTTGGCCAACGAAGTTGTGATGGAATCCCATGTAGTGGATATATAAGGGTGATTAGTTCATGGATGAAGATGATGCTTCATGTGCTCCCATGTGTGTATGTGTGAATATCATTTAGTTGCAGAGAAAAGTGTGAAGAAGTTTGTGTGAAGCATGAAGAAGTGTTGAGCTTAATTGGAACTGTAATCAAGCTTGTGCAGAAGCTATTTTCTTAGTTCATACCCTCCCAATTTTTAATCCAACTCTGTTGGGCAGTGAGCCCCTTTTGTAATTGAGAAATGAGATCTAGGCAATTTTCCTGAATGCATGTGCATTCCCCTTGTTATTTTCATTATACTTTTAGCAGAGTATAATCTTGTGGACTAACATCCACCATGGTTTTTCCCCTAACAGGGTTTCCACATAAAAAAAATCTTGGTGTTCTTTGTCTGTCTGATGTGTTAATTGCTTGTGGTTAATTGTTTATTCATCAGATCTAAGATTAATGTTAAGTTAAGTTAAACAAGTTTAAATTTGTGTGACAACTGATTCACCCCCCTCTCAGTTGTCTTTCCTTGTTTTTCCAACAGTATTTTGATGGCTAGGTTGCTTAACAAGAGTGAATCTAATGAAATCAATGAAATAATGTTTGATTATATTGTGTACCAGCCTAAATAATGATGTTATAGATATATCAAAGGTTACATAAAGGTTAGATGTAAATCTTGTAAGTTTGATGTTTCATGGTGAAGGATAGTGCCTTGGTGAGCAAAAGGATCAAGCTAGGTGAATTCTGAGTAAATAGTGATTTAAATGGATTGTTTAAGGTTGGAAACTGTATGAAATATGATTATAAAGATCTTTGTATGCTTGGTAGAAGTCAGTTGGGCTAACTTGTGAAATTTTTTGTTTTGAGCAAAGTTAACTCTTTGTATAAAATTGTGCAATGACTGTGAAATCAGAGGTTATGCTAATTCAGTGCTTTGTAAGTATGCATATGGTTCATTCTAGTGAAAATCATGATGTATTCAATGTCTTGGAAGACTGTGAATAAGTTTGTAGCAAAATTGAATGGTTGGTGGTTTATTTTTCTTATAGTGGTAAAGTGGAATGAAGAGCACTTTGGAATTGAATGGAATAGTGTTCCTAATCAGGTTATGCAATGTTTCAGTCTCTTTGGTTGATAAGTAATTTTTTTCTAAGTCAGATAAAGGTCTAGTTTGAAGATGTTGGTAGCCTTGAAGTTTCAAGTGAATAATTATGTTTTTTTGATGAAAATTGAAGGATTGTTTAATTTGATCTTCTCCTATTAAGTTGGGTCAAAAGTACCCCAAGTTTGTGTGGTTTTTGCATCTGATATTACATAAAATTATTATCAGAGCTAGCAAGGTTATGTTGATTGTTTGAATTGATGGTTTTTTGAAGTTGTTGTTGATGATGAGTTGTTGAGTTTGGTTGTAGGTGCTTGATCCATCTAAGTTGCAAAGAAAGTTTGTTGTTTGTGAGTTTGACGGTGTGTGCAGATTAAGAAAGAACCTGGTTGATGGTTGCCAAAAGACTAGGGAGAGAAAAGCAGAGACACCTAGGTGAGGCAAAGAAGTATGCTGAGTTGTGTTGTGTTGTAGTTAGAACTAGATGGATAGTTGTTTTTGAAGCACTTGAGTTTGTAGCCATGTTGAGAGTACTCCACTGATGGGAGTAGATGAAATGTTGAGAAGATGAAAGGTGATTGGTCAAAGAAGGTCAAGAAAAGTTTGCAAGGACATTCATGTGTCCTTGGTTGAGGAAAGAGTCAGAGGAAAGATGAGATTTGAGAAAGGACAGTTATGTGTCCTTTGAAAAATAAAAGAAGAGTTTATGAACCTGATGAGCAGAGAAAAAATAAAAGGCAAAGACAAAGTGAGGGAAGTGATGAAGATAAAGTGGAAGACAAGATGGAACCAAGACAAATACAGGTAGAAGACAAGAGAAGAGAAAGAGAGAGGAAGCATTCCAAGGAATTTTTGTAGATTGTTTTGTAGGTACAAGAAAAGTTGAAGCAATATGTTTCCAAGGGACTTGGAAATTTTTTGTTGGTTGGTTGTATGGTGCAGGAGCACCTTATGATTTTGTGTCTCCATAAGCATTTTGTAAAATTTTGTAATGTCACCAAGAAATGAATTGTAAAAAGGTCATCCTTATGTATTTGAGTCCCTTAAGAGGTGTCTAGGAGGTCAAGAAAACAAAGTTTATAAAAGTGACAAAAAATGCAAAAAGATGTAAAAATGTAAAAGTGCACAAAAAAAAACTAGAATATGAAGAGTTTTGTAGGGATAGGTCAATGAAGGAAGTTGAAGAGATAGTTATTTGATGGGAAACATCTTTAAAAGCCTTGAAAAGGCCATGTGAAGAGCAGATTTTTGTATTCTCAGAGAAAATAATCAATAAGATACTCCTGTTTCAATTTTAGTAACTTTTTCCATTCTTGTTTTAGTTTTGTGCAGTTAGTTTAAGCAATTCATAGGCTTGTTTTTTGTTTTTTTTTATCAAGGAAGGAGTTAACTTTCATTTAGGAGGGTGTGAGGTTGTTCTTTTCAAGAATAAGGAGTTTGAGGCTAATTATTTGAGTCTCTGTCTGTGTTCTTCATACAATGGTTTTGAGAGTCTATTAAGAAATTAATGGCCATTCCACTGATGTAGAGTTAGTGGGTCAATGGAATGGATTGTATTTAATGTCTTTTAAATTTTATTGAGTGTGTGGTTGTAGGGTTAATGAGAATATGGAGTCTTGTTTCTAATACAAAGCCAATTTCTAAGTTTTCCTTTCAAAATTGGAGCCTACAAGTTACGAATGGATGAAATAATGTTGGGAAAGGTTGGAAGGTGGTTCATTTTTCATGTGAAAGCTTATTCCTAAGTTTTTTTAACCGTGGAAAAGCCTTTAGAGGTCTGGAAGGTATTTTAACAACAAACCCTCATTTCTTGTGCATGGTTAAGCCTATAATTAAGGGTTTGATTGTTCAACGCTCTATTGGGCCTATTAGCTCCCGAGAGTTAATGAATCTTGTGATTTGGAACATGTCTAAAGACTATATTGGGTTACTTGGAGAAAATGAGATGATTAGATAGGAGTCACTTTGTAAATTTGGCCTAATTAGGGGCTAGTAGCAGCAGTTTATCTATTGCTTCTCACACTTTTTCCATAACAAGTGTATATGGTCTTTTGATATGTTGAGTTACATAAAAATGGGTCCTTGAATATGTGTGGGGTTTGTAAAGATGCTTCATAGATGATGAATACCCAATTCAAGGGTTTGGTTCCCTACTAGTATTTTGATGGCTAGGTTGCTTAACAAGGGTGAATCTAATGAAATCAATGAAAAAATGCTTGATTATATTGTGTAACATCCTAAATAGTGATGTTACATATATATCAAAGGTTAGATAAAGGTGTAGATGTAAATCTTGTAATTCTGATGTTTCATGGTGAAGGATAGTGCCTTGGTGAGCAAAAATATCAAGTTGGGTGAATTCTGAGTAAATAGTGATTTAAATGGATTGTTTAAGGCTGGAACCTATCTGAAAGATGTTGATAAAGATCTTTGTATGCTTGGTAGAATTCAGTTGGGATAACTTGTGAAATTTGTTGTTTTTAGCAAAGTTAACTCTTTGCATAAAATGGTGCAATGACTGTGAAATCAAAGGTTATGCTAATTCAACACTTTGTAAGTATGTATATGGTTCATTCCAGTGAAAATCATGATGTATTCAGTGTCTTGGAAGATGGTGAATAAGTTTGTAACAATATTGAATGGTTGGTGGTTTATTTTCCTTGTAGTGGTAAAGTGGAATGAAGAGCACTTTGGAATTGAATGGAACAGTGTTCCTAATCAGGTTATGCAATCTTTCAATATTTTTGGTTGATGAGTAAACTGTTTCTAAGTCAGATAAAGGTCTGGTTTTAAGATGTTGTTGGTAGCCTTGAAGTTTCAAGTGAAATGTTATGTTTTCTTGATGAAAAATGAAGGGTTGTTTAATTTGATCTTCTCCTGTTAAGTTGGGTCAGAAGTACCCTGAGTTTGCATGGTTTTTGCATCTGATATTGCATCACCTGAATGAAGCTGATTACAAACCATGATTGCACTAGGATGCACACAAAGATGCATATATTGATGATATGCTTTCGTATACCCTTACAAGTATTTTTATATCAACATTGCAGTTACAAAATGGTACTTCCAAGTTCTTTTACAACATAATCTTAAGCTTTTAAAATTCATATTTTTTTTTCTTGATTTTCTTAAGATCTTCTAAATGAATTTCTCCAAAAATATTTTATACTTCACCTCATTATATATTTTATAATCTCATAATATAGAAGTATGTAGAAAAATTGCTACTATTCCCTTTCTTAGTGTGTATTCACTTAGTAGGGAACCAAATTTTTCATGACTTTCAGATGTGTTTTTCATATACAAAATGTATGCTTCTTGAAAACCAAAATATGGAGAATACCTAGATATGTTGTAGCTGCTATAAATTTTTCTTCCCAATTGGAAATATTGTAGATCTGAAAATTTCTCCTTATCTTCAATAGGTTCTTTTGATAGAGTCACCATCTCTCTTTATAGAGGACTAAATTTCAAGCAATATGAAGTTCCTTTTAAGAATAAAATTTCCTTCTATGTCTTCTCCCATAGCAGAGTCACACATAAATTCTTTGACATCTAGTGTGAGTTCTCTTCTAGGTTTGCTTGCACCAACTAATTAGGTAGAATTCTCTCTGTCTCCACCCAAGAACCTGATAACTTCTAGGTCTTGATTAGGCTTAGGTCATTAACTAATCCTTTTTTCAACTCTGCTACAAGAGTATCACTCCTTGTGCTTCATCTTGGAGGACTTAACACCATTTGAATTTGTAAACTAACTCCTACACTTAGAAGGATCTAAGTGCCAACTTTACTCTCAACCTTGAACTGCTTGCAGGGGTGTTAGAGACACTGAAAACATGCATCTCACAACCATTTAGATCCATCTTTGAGGGCCTTCAATCTGTTGTCTTACCGATTCCAAGATCTTGCTTTGAGGAGGCCTAATCACTTGTAGCCCTTACCAGTCACCTTTTTCTTTTCTTGCTCAAACTTTCCAAACAACCTAGCACATAAATTACACTTTCCAATACCCTTTTGGAACCTTTAAATGATTCATAGGATCTCAGCTCCCTGTGCCCTCCGTACAGTGGTCTCCTATGATCTAGGGTAAACATGGCTAATAGGCCTTATTCCTAGGGTTTTACTGATTACTCATTCAAATCTACTTCAAATGGATTGGTTTAAACTTCAATCCTTCTATCATACCTAGATATGACTAAATCCAACCTAGAACCATACCTTGTTTGTACTATACTTCTTTCCCCTACCTGTTCACATCAATCTTTGACTACCAAACCTCTAACCGGGTAGTAAGAACTCGCCTAGGGTTTTGTTTTGAAAGCAAATGCTCAACTCCCCATAACTCCTACTACTAAATATTTACAAATGATTGGCTCCCCTGTCATATCCATCCAATCTCAGGAAGTTCCCGTGGTTAGATTTTATGGGGGATCCATGAAAAGACTGTCTACTCAAAACAGAAACAACAAACCCTCTAGACCTTAAAATATGAACTCACAACACTATTTAGCTTAAAATAACCCAATCACAGAATGGAAAGTGCTTGAAACTACCTTGCAAACACAAATCTAAAACCAAATCAATATATACAATTCACTAGATATCACTGTTTCTTTAAAACACACGGTGAACACAAAAATTGCAGAGCTTTCTCTATTCACATAAAACAAAACTTGATTACCATGGACTCCTCTAACGCCTTGCATTTTAGCCACACCTTACATAGATGCCTTTTCCCATGATTCAAGGGATGTTGGTCGATCCCACACTCCTAAATTTGAGGGGATACAAAATAACTAAGTTGCATGCAACCTGACAAATGTTGTCATGCAACTTTACAGCAACTTTTTGCAACTTATCATTATGTCATGATCCTAAATCTTAGGACCTCTACCTCCTTGATTCCGAGCAACCAA
Organism: Sequoia sempervirens; assembly: GCA_007258455.2. NCBI lineage: Eukaryota > Viridiplantae > Streptophyta > Pinopsida > Cupressales > Cupressaceae > Sequoia > Sequoia sempervirens. The sequence continues at coordinate 3,537 of VDFB02142405.1, read as the reverse complement.
CCTCTTAACTACCTCTTGGCATCTTCTAACAACAAGGATGTGTTTAGAACACATTAAAGGCCCAACATTCCAACATAAGCTAATTAAAGCAAAAGATACTTAACAAAGACTAAGCTAAGGTGACCTTAGTCCTAATGACTAATTCACTTATTCCACACACAAGAAAGACCTTCTAAGGTCTAAAATAAACACACTAACACCCTGACTTGGCTAAGGTCAGGTACAAGCCAAAATTGTCAATTAACCAAAATGGAGGTTAGCCTAGGTGCTCCTGCACCAACATCACTACCACAGAATCCCTTCCAAGTCTGAAAATTTCTCCATATCTGAACTAGATATTCAGACTCACCAAATTCTTGACTCTTAAGGCTAGATGATCTTCTATCAGAATTTTTTTAGAGTTGTCCCCAGTAGAGTCACCATTTGTATTGGTGATTTTTCCAATAGAACCTTGCAATTCTCTAAAGAGTAGCCAACCCTTATGGTTAAGAATCTGTAAGATTAGTCACCAACACAATGAGTAAAGTATTTTTAGGTCTTTACTCCTACACTTTAGGTTCTATGGGGCCTAGGAGGGTGTTCCATATTGTGCTCACATGAGGTGTGTCTAGTTAGTAACACATTTATACATAGATAGATTCCAATTTATTGGAAATAAATGTACTTCACTAAAGATTTGGAAGACCTATGAGTGAATGAATATCTATTTGCTAAGAATCAAGGGTATTCCTAATCCATATACTATAATTGAAAATATTTTTAAATGAATGTTGTTCTCATTTTGAAATCCATGGCCAAGTATGCTAATAGCTCATTTTCATGCAAGATTATCTAACAAATAGACCATTGTTTCATCAATTGGGACAATTGAGTCAAATATGCAAGGACCAGTAATATATATGCAAGCTATTTTATTTAGAATTTGGTGGACTATTTCCATTATTCTTTGCACTATGAAAACTCACAATGCCCGAAACAATGACTTCTTATCAAATCCTATACAATTCCTTACAAATCTATAACCCTCTTCAAACATTTAATCAAATCTTTGAGTTAAAGCTAAAACATAATTATACATTCAATGGAACAATTGAAGATAAATGAGAATACCATTAATATTTTCATTTATAATGTGTAAGAAAGATACATTATAGGAGAGTATTTGTTTCTAAACTAAGATTTGTTTCGATATCATTAGCTTCTATAAAACTAATTTAAGACTATTACATATAGGACTCATACCTATTGTGTGGTCTCACAACACACCCAAAGACTATAAGACTCGGTGACCCAAGTGCAAAAAAATATAACTCTTATAATAGAGCTAGCATGTTGAAAAGATCACCAGAAGTGAAAAGTAGAGAGAAATATTTAATCAAAGAGTACTTTGTAATGTAAGTGTTCCGGATACTAAATACTAGGAACTGGGAACATTTGGAAAGGAAAAAGGTGATGCAAATATGAGTAGAGTGTTCTGGTCTGATATTTGGAGTCTGGTAAGATGGAAGTCTGGTAAAATTGAAGTCCAAGGAAATTTGATGGGTAAGACTGGATACCAAGTACCGAGTAGCGATGTAAAGTGAAGTTTTAAGATTTTTTGGTTATCTAATGAGTCTGATAGTCTAGTAACCTGATATATGTAAAAGATAATCATGTAAGGATTTATGATATGCTAGAAAGCATGTTATTTATGAGAAATTTATGTTATAACATTTAAATAATGGTTTTATTTACATGAGATGTTTATAAATGTTTTATTTTAAAAGAGATTTAATGAGTGGAATTTGTGATTGAAAAAGATGTAGAGTTTGAGTTTGGACAGTCAGAAAACTTGAATCATGGATTGAATTATATCCAAGTCGGGTTGCGTACTCTAAGAGGTTATAAGGAAACAAGCTTTGAGTCCACTGGAATGCTGGAGATCCCAGTATTGTACATGTAGTGGAGACAAATGCCAATCTTCAAGAGAGCTGATTCTCGAGAGTAGCAAACTTGAAGTAGAACTGAGTGTAGGAAAAGAGTGATAAAGTAATCATTCTAAATATATGGGAAGTTCCTACACACTATCCTGATTCAAAGTATCATCCCGGGAAAGATTAAAGGTTAAAGCCCAAAGAGCTTCAATGTGTGATTAGAGTTGACCTTCGTTGAATTTGATTGTAATTATCTTGTCAATCACTACATTCCACATGCCTTGATGTGATTTTTCCCTTGGATTTCCTCTCATGTATTTGTCTTATCTTATTTGTGCCTTGTGTTCTATAAAATACCAGAGGATACCCTTTTTATTTTAAGTTCAAAATTTGTGGATGTCGGAAGAGCCAAAACTTCTCTAAGTTTTGTTTTTTTTCCTATTTTCTGAATCGTTCTAGTCTAATAACTTGTATGCACATAGACATTAATCAATATTAGAGCCAATTTGATAGCTACCTATCTCATGAATCTTTTGTAGCTAGTTTTGTTAGTTTATCTGAACAAGACTATGTGTTGCGTTGTTTAAGGGTGCATAAAAAATCTACTCGATGTCCAAACTAAAACCCCTCTTTAAAAGATTGCATTTTTTTATATGTAGCTGCAAAGCAATCTAGTGAAGTATAAAGTGGTTTGCTTTGATTTGGTTAATTCTTTGGAGCATGCATGGAGAATAACCAAGATAAATTTTAATTTTTAATATTTTTTATGCTTTATTTTAGAATAGATGTTTAAATTCTTGAAAATGTTCCAAAAAATAGATAAATGAATGGAAATTTATTTAAAATATTTTGTTTTCTATAAAATTATTGAGTGCTTAATGCTAAATCTACTTAAGTGATAGAAAATAAATTGTTGATGTTCATGAAATATTATTTCAAATCTTTTGATTTCATGACATTTGTTCTTACAATCCAATTGAAAACTTGATGTTTAATATATATGATTCTAAACAACCATATTCCCTTTGAGATTAACAACAATATCACATCACACCCTAGAGTGAACCTAGTAGAGTCAAGACATAACTACTAGAGACTTGGGATTGAACTAAGTCAATCTTTTCTTGTTAAAGCGGACTCCCCTTCTAGAATTTCTTTGTCCCATATCTTTTAAGAAGGATAGGCTCTTTGCGGTTTTTCTATGAATAATTTATTCACCCTATTGCTATGAGTAAAATCATCATCAACAAGAACTGGTGCTAGAAGGAGGGCGTATTTTGAATTTTATATTAGTCATGAGTTTAAGAAGGAACCTTGTAAAGTGAAATTGAGTGGAAGCTAGTATTTCAGTATGGAAGTTGAGAAACTTTGGAAAAAGTTTAACCAGAGATTATATCCTTTGAGTTTATTCACCTTTGGTAGAGTCACCGAGTGTAGAATTCATGATACAATTGATCATGGTGAACTTGATTGTGAATTTTTTTAACTAGGGTAAGATTGGCCATGTGTAAAGTGATTCCATTAACAAAAAAAGTTCTAATTGCTACAAGAAACGAACTTTTAGTGTGAAAAATGTTCAACCCTAGTGGAATTGGAAATATTAAAAAATTAACTGATACATCAA
>VDFB02142404.1:0-10811 GCA_007258455.2 Sequoia sempervirens | reverse complement strand
GAATTTTCATTGCCACTTAAGGGCCTATTTTTCCATGATTATCCTACACATACCCACATAGGTGAATTCGGGTCTAATTGCTTCTTCATCTCAAGGGGCCTCGAGGGGTTTGGTTGTTTTATGAAATAAGTGCACTATGAAGGTGGAGCTACTTGACTCCAAATATAATTGGATTGGGACCTCGTTTTGGTGTTTGAAAACAAAAAAATCTTTCTATCTTTTTAATATCTATGGGCCTTGTTCAATGTCTGGAAAGAAACAAGTTTGGATAGAACTCTCTTTTGTCAGAACTTCCCTCAAAAATGAGTACAAGATATTTGTGGGAGACTTTAATGCTATTAGACATGCCTCTAAAAAATGTGGAGGCCTTATTCCACCTACCAAAGTAATGGAGGATTTCAATAATTTTTCTTGTGTAATAAATTACATATGATTGTTCTCCAAAAAAATGGCATTTTTACATGGTCAAATAAGCGTAAGGATTTTTCACAAATTGCGGAAAGATTGGAACACTTCTTGCTATTTGAAAACTAGATGAATGCCTAATGGTATTTCTCCTCTATCATTCATACTTTGGTGGGGTCGAATCATTTTCCTATCTCTTTATCCATTTTTGAAGACAGATTGACAAATAAAGGCTCTTTTAAATTTGAAGCAATGTGATTTAGGGATGTTGATTTTATTCCTCTTTTGAAATCTTGGTGGTCAAATTTCCATTTTATAGAAGGGTTCAGGATGTTTCAAAACTTTTAAAAACTAAAGTATCTTAAGGATAGAATCAAAGAGTGGAATATGAATCATTTTAAGAAAATTCTTTAAAAATACAAGGGTTGAACAAGAATTGACTAATCTGTATGTTGTTATAAAAAAATTTATGGATGCCTCCATGTATGATAAGGAGAAAATGTTAAAATATGAGCTAGAAGAGATTCTTGCAAGGGAGGAGTGTTATTGGAGGAAAAAATCTAGGGAAATTTTGCTAAAATAAGGGGATAAGAATCCAAAGTTTTTTCATGCAACTGCAAAAATTAGGAGGCAAGAAAATAGAATTGTCTTTATTCAATCCTCTACCAGAGAGACACTTTTAAAGAAAAAAAATATTGGTGTTGAAGCGGTCCTATTTTTCAAAAATATTTTGGCTCTGGTAAAGCAATACAAATCATTGGTTGATAATCTAGTCATAAATAACATTCCTATGTTAGTCACTGATGAACAAAATAAATTACTGACGTTTGAATTTACTATTGAAGAAGTTAAAAATGTGATTTTTTCAATGGCAACTGAAAAAGATCCTGTCCCAAATGGTTTCAAGGCATTGTTCTTCTAGAAATATTAGGATTTTTTGGGTAAGGATATTCTTCTTGCCTTGGAGGAGTCGAGAAGTAATAGAAATGTCTTAAAAGAATTAAATGTCAAGCTCTCATTCCAAAGAAACCAGATCCTTCTTCATTCAAAGACTTTAGACCTATTGCTTTATGTAACACAATTTAAAAAATCTTTACTAAAGTAATAGCCACAAGACTAGCTAAGTTACTTCTATTATTTTAGATAAGTAAGGAGGTTTTGTGTCGAGGAAGGATACCTCAAAAGGTTCCATATTGGTTCATGAATTCTTGCACTCAATTATGTTAGAAAAATCCCTAGTTGTTCTTTCGAAATTAGACATGATGAAGTCCTACAATAGGGTTGAGTAGGACTTCCTAATGGTTGTCTTGAATAAAATTGGATTTTGTCACAACTGGTGTAGGTGTATTTTTTCTTTCCTTTTGGGAGCTAGGATCTCAATAATTGTTAATGGATCCCCATATGGGTAATTTTCTCCCACTCAAGGGGCAAGACAAGGTGATCCCCTCTCTCTTTTTCTTTTTATTCTAATGGCTAAGAGTTTGAGTAGATCCATCATTTTTGCTCACTCTTCTTGGATTCGAAAAGGTATCTTTGTCAAGTTGTTTCCTCTCCCAATATCTCACTCTTTATTTTTATATGATACCCTTTTATTTGGTCAAGCAAGTATTGATGAAGAAAGAGAGATAAAGAATGTTCTATCTGATTACTACTTGTTCTCGGGTCAATCTTTCAACACAGATAAATCTAAAATATGTTTTCTCAATGTCAACCCATTGGTTAAAAATCAAGTCCAAAAATTTTGAGGTTTTCAGTGTGATTCCCTTCCTTGCAAATATTTGGGAATCCCCTTTTTCTCTGTGAAACAAAAACATGAATTTTGGGATAAGATTGTTACTTCTGCTTGTAATAGAATTCTACTTTGGAGATCCAAATGGCTTTCCTTTGTAGGAAAACTAGTAATGCTCAAAGCATTCTTGAATTCCCTCTCAATATATTTGATGTCAATATTAAAGCTCCCTTAATGAAAGGGAATGGCTCTATAAAAGGTTTTTAGAGATTTCTTATGGGTTGAAAATGTTTCATAAAAAAAAATGCCATTGGTGGCCTAGAACTCCATGTGTATCTCTAAAATGAAAGGGGTTGAAGGATTGAGAGAACTCTTTCGACAAAACAAACCTTTAGGTGCTAAATTGGTAGGGAAAATTCACTTTAAACCTAACACCAAATGGTGTCAAATTATGAGACACAAATATCTTGATTCTATCGACAAAGAAAGGATTTTTACTCAGAGGGACCTTCCTCCTGGCACAAAAATATGGAATTTTATTTCTTCCTCCATATCTATTCTTCTTTTGCATCTCTATTGGTTAATAAATAATGGGGAAAAAGCTCTTTTCGGGAAGATTCCTGGAATGGACATAATCCAATCAGATCTCTTAGTAATTGGGGTCAAATTGAAACTGTTCTCAAAGCTCTCTAGGTTAATAAAGTCAAAGATTAATTGGTAGTTGAATTTGAGAACCCTCATCAAGTTGTAAGATGGAAAGACTTTGGTTTTCTTCCTGTCCCGACACAATTCAAGGAATCTCTCATGTTTGAACTCAGGAAAAGACAAATTTTCTTGTTGAACAAGCAAGATGAAATAATATGGCTCAAAGCTAAATTAGGCAGTTATAATGTGATGGATGGTTGCAATTCATTAATTGATTCAAATCATTCTACTCCTTGGTCTTTCAAAATTTGTTGGGGTTAAGATGTACTTCCCAAGAATAGTACTTTCTCTTGGCTTGCTATAAAAGACAAAATTTTAATAGGAATTATACTTGATAGATTGGGAATAGTCCCTTTATTCCCTTGTGTCTTGCGTGGTAAGGCTTATGAAACTATGGATCATTTACTCATTGGTTGTATAAATTTTCTCATCAGTGTGGTCACGGTTGTTTAGCAAGCTTGATTGGTCGAGTCCTCTACATAATTCTATTTTGAAACATTTCCTTATCTGGCCTACTTTATGCTCAAACTCCTCATTTGGTTGCATTTGGGAGATTATCACTTCCATTGTCATTTGGAACCTTTGGTAGGAAAGAAATAATTATATTTTTCAGAAAAACATATTGGATTTGAATCTAGTAATTCAGAAAATTGAACTATCCATCTAAAACATAGAAAAATGAGGTTCACCAAAATGAAAACTAATGATGAACCTAATTCTCCTATAATTTCATTCAATATGTGTGATATAATGTGTAAACGAGTATCAAAAATCAAATCTAACTAATATAGCAATCAAAAGGGAGGTTTTAAGAGGGTGAAATGTTGTATACCTATTGCAAAAAGTGCTTTTTCAAACCTCACTAAGGACTCATTAGCCCTATGGCGAATGGGTCCTAGCTAGGGCTCTGGAAAATCTATTTTTGGGTTTTGTTCCTCTTAGTCTACACACCCAGATCCTAGTCGGGCACTATCAAAAAGCCATAAATAAATTCTATAGCAAAATTTTGTGATTTGACAACTTTCTTAGCAACTTTGACAAGTTTGACAACTTTTTCATTTTTCCTCTCTAAATATCTTCAACCTAAAACCTACAATCACACATCAAAGGAGTGAAAAATGTTGTTTGTTAAGGAATAGGGGTTTTCCTTGGGTCAAACCATGTTTTGGTAATTAAACATTGATTTGAATAAAAGCGTAAAGGAATGATGAATGAACAACAAATGCAATGTCACAACTCACCACACCTTATTTGAAACCTTGGATTGTAGATTTGAAAACTAGCATGAAGTGGCCTCAATGAATGTAGATCTTGATCATGAAACTTGATGTGAAATAATGCCTTTGATATGTTTGAATTGATCTTGAAAAATACATCAACATATTAGCTCAACAACATGCATGTTGCATTATGCCTTTGACATGATGAAATGGATCTTGATGGCTACAATAATCTTCAATAATCTACCCTTGAATGCCTTAGAAATTCTCTTGAATGCTCTATCAATGCTCTTGTGAAAGTGCTCTTATGATAACTTCAATTTGCTAGGTGAAATTAAGTGAAACAACCTTGTATTTATACATAGCTTATCATTAATTCCTGAAATTCAAATATCACAAGCTGACATCAAATCTTGGATTTGAAATCATTGAAATACCGCCAAAAACATATTTCAAAGAGGGGTCCTAGGTCTAAGTGAATACCCATTCTCCATGTGGTGAATGGGTCCTAGATCACTCACCTAGGACACAACTTGGACAATGTGAAATGTGAAAATAGGGTCCTAGGACCTAGTGAGAACCCATTCACCATGTGGCGAATGGGTCTATGAATACAAATTTATACCTATGCTAAACATGAACAAATACACAATGATTAGTCATATTAACACATATAAATCACATTCACTATGAAATACTTGAACATACAAAGAAATGAAGACAATGCACACAAAAATATGAAATATCAAACAATAAAAGCTACATGAAACAACATGAAATATAAGCATGAAATCCTATCTAAGTACTCCAAACCCCATCCCATAGGGGGATTGGTGCCAAATTGATGTGAAATATGGCCCTTTCCCAATCCCAAGTGTTGAATAAGCTTCAAGATTTGTATGTAGATGTTATGGATTTTATGCCAAATGATGATAAACTCAAGCTAAGATAATGAACATGCATGTAGATATGGATAAAAATGGCTATAATGAGTTTGCATGAGATGATGGATACATTTCCAATAGAAGGGCCCTCTATTTATAGGACTCAAGGGTTGGAAGAAGAGGTGAAATTAGGCAATGTGGTACTAAATGGAGATTCATTAACCATGTGACAAGTGCCACAAGGCTAAGAGAAGCAATAGGAATATGTACCTCACACATGTGTGTGCACATTTGGGGAAGAGAGATGTAAGAGGGAGTTAAGGCATATGGTTGGAAGAATTTAAGGAATGAGGGTGAGGGTGTAATAGAATGTAAGAGAAGTAAATTCCCTTGTAAGAGACAAGATTTCTTGTAAGATCCTATTGAATTCCCTTGTAAAAGGCATTAAAAGCCTTTGTAAGAGCTTTTAAAGTCTGGGAGGGAAAGTCAAAGAGGTGAGGAATATTCCATAAGAATATCCTTTTGTGAGGAAAATAGCTAATAATTAATTTGTAAAAATTAATTACTTGTGCAAGTGGGGTTAGTAAACCATAGGTTTATTTAACCAGGATAGATTTAAAAGCTATAAGATTGGCTAATGAAGATTAACATGTGGTTTAAGGTTAATTAATCCAGAATTAATTAATCTTAGGTGGGTTTAGGGATTCAAAAGAATATGACATTTAATTAAATAAATAGATTTATTTAGTCCAATGAGAAGACAAGGGTTTTAATTAAATGATTTACATTATTTAATTAAACGGGATGAGAATTAGTAGAAATGGGGATGAATTAATCCAATAAAATTAATTATTTGATTAATAGGAGAAAATGTTGAATTTAATTAAACAATATAGATTATTTAATTAAATGGTTAGTCGGAGGTGATTTAAGAGGAAATGATGTTAATAATCAGATTCACATGTGTAATATCAATCAGGACTATTTAAGTGTCTACATGGTCCTAGGTCACTAACCTAGGACACACACCTTCTAAAATTAAGTGTTGTGTAATGGTATTTATGAATGTTGTGTTTTGTCTCTCAAAATTTGCAATTAATTAGGCTTTTATTTGTATTAAAGGGTCCAATTAAGGCATAATTAACCTCAATTAATTAATAAAGCCCTAGATTAGTGTGAAATTTTAAAGATACACTTTATAACACCCTAAATAAGGCACAATTAAGGCATAATTCAATGCATTAAGGATAGGACTTGAATTGGCCATGAAACTATCTATTTATCAATTTATTATCGAAGGGGATTCAATGGTGGTAATCTCGGTGCTCTCATTGAAAAAAAATTCAGTTTCATGGCATTTAAATTATTTTTTGTCACACATTCAGCTTTTTCTAAAAAAAATTCCTCTCTATCAGATTATGCATTGTTAAATAGAGAAGCTAATACACTTACATATTTGTTGGTAAATAGGGCTATAAATGATTCTATTGGTCACGAGGAATTCTTAGGTCACAAATGTGATCTCTTATTCAAATGCTAACGGTTTTTTTATACTCTCACTATTTTCTAAGGTTTTTTTTTTCCAGATTTCAAGGGTGTGGTACACATTGGTTTGAAGGATTATAAATGTCAGAATTGAATATAAACATGCCTATTTCATATTTTTTTCTCAATTCCCTCATCATCTCCATTTTCCCATGTGAGGTTTCCTCCCACAGACGGATGAAGCTGATTGGGATAGCAATGACCACTTAAGGTGAATTTAATGGGAAAAATATAGTTCCCTCTTTTGGACGGTCCTCATGATGTCCTCTTGACTTGGCATTCATGACATGCATTGGTTAAAATTGGTAAATTGCCAAAAAAATTGGTGATCGTTTAATTTTTTCTTTCATCATCATTGGCACATGTGAGGTTATCTCACACTAACTGATGTTGGTCAATGCATTTTGGTAGATCCTCTAAGCTATGGGCACTAATTCTTAAAAGCATGAAAAGACAAACAATTGCATTTGGAAATGTTTGTGTTTGTAGTGGCTCTCCCCATTTGTGACATATGGCATTATTTCTTTAAGATTGATACTTCTCTGGATTTAATTATTTTCAGGTTCTACCATCCACACCTCTTGTCGATACAATGGCATTCATTTTTCATGCAGGATTGCTTTTCTCATCAGATTTTATTAAGTTTCTTGTGCGGTTGCACCTCAAATGTTTTATGGGCATCTTGCGGGCTATTAATAACATCTTTTTGTATGTATTTAAACATGGGTTTTTCTTCTATCGTGACAATGGAGGCCACTTTCATATTTTCATACCCACAAGATATCATGAGATTAGGGACTCTAGGCCTTTTTCGGTTGAAATTTTGAAGATTTCCTTTGTTATAGAATGTAATCAGGTGGTGGATGTTTTTTTCATAGTGCTTGGTTGAGATTGGTTGGATTTTCATTTAATGGCTTTACCAAATGAGATTTCTTCATTATTTCTATCTAATCTAATGGATATCCTTTGGTGTTCGAAAATGGTTAAATTTCTTGCAAGAAATTATCTACTTCCACATGTCTTCCCTCTCTTGACTCTCCAACCCAAGGAACTCCAAAATTTTGAAATTTTTACATTCTATTGCATCCAAAAGTTCCAGTATTGAGTTCTCATTATAAGCATCAAAGTCCTTCTTTGTATTGGCTTGCTTGTTTTCTGTCATAAAATCCATTGAATCCATCAAGTCTTTCATTTTTCATTAAAAGACCCGAATCGGCAAGACATTGTAAAAGTCTCCCCAACCTGATTTTTCACTAATATATGTTTGTTGCAGACTATCGGCGGGACAATTTGCTTGTTTCGGCGACAAAAGGAATCATTTCGGCAAAGGGGAGTCATTGTCGGAGTGAAGTCATGGCGAATACAGTGTGTTTCGCCGACCGGTGCATGTGGAAGTTTATCGCTCAAGATAAAGGTGTTCGGGAAAATGTTTCGGCGAACTAATTTTTTCTTGCCGACAGGCATCCTGAAAAAAGTATATCGGCATATGTTGGGGCATCGGTCTAATGTCAGGGTGAAGACAATATGTCATACCGATTAATGCATAAAGGGGTTGTTTCGGCCAGACTAATTGGTATCGGTATGAACTCATAACGAAATCATTTTGTTTTACCGATTGACTTGCAAACAGATGTCTCGGTAAGACTTATGTGCATCGGGGAAGGTCTAGGCGAAGGGGCCATTGTTTGGCTGAACTAAGTTCAAAGGTATTTCAAACCTATCGGTGAGAAGCTATGGAGTCTTTCCGATTCAAATCTTATGCCAATGGAGATATGCATCGCCGAGAGAAGAACTTGTTGGCATAGGTTTCACCGAAGTATGAATATTATACCGATAGATGGTTCGGGGTGAGTTTTTTTGAATAGGAGTAATCTGGAGGAGTGATTTCGGTAGGACATTTGGTGTCGGTGTAAGTTTTCCTGAAGGTTCATTGTCTTGCCGAAAGTATTATTTCAATGGTTGGGTTTATTTCTTCGGTGAGAAAACTTGGTGGACATGCCGAAATGAGAATTCATCGGTGAAAGGGTGATTTTGTCTTAGCGAATGAAAATACATTGAAAAGTACATATCAATAAGATGTAAAGATATCTGCATAACATCTTCCCAACTTTGAAAGTCACAGCGAAGCGGGTGAAACGAAGATTGTATTAGCAAGAATACAAATTTGTCTTGGCGACTCAATGTAGATAAAGACTTTCGGTGAAACAGGATGAAGTCTGCGAGAGGTTTCCCCGACATCTGTAGGTTATAGCGAAGAACATAAAGATAGAGGATTTCAGTCGGTGTGAATAACATTAATGTCTCAGCGATTGGAAAATGCTTTGAAGAATACATATCGGTATTGTTCCATGATATCTATGAGACACTTCCCCGACTTTGAATTGTCACAGCGACATGAAAAGCAGAAGCATTTGTCATCAAGTTGATTCCAGGTGTCGGTAAGACCACAGAGTGTCTTGGCGAATGATGAAATAAACGTTGAAAAGGGATTTCGCCCTAGATTTGAATTTTTCTCATCGAAAGGACATTTGATGCGATAGTGCTAGTTTCAAAGGTGGCTTCATTCGTGCTTCATTAATGGTGTGATGGGATAAAATAGTAATGACAGTAGTGTTTTAATCATTTCCTCATTTCTAAATTGATTGTTGGTGAATTGGCGAGTTGAACAAGAGAACCAAGACAATTTTTTAGTCTGAGGAGCTCAAGTAGAATACTGTAAGTAGTTGCTTCTCTATTTTTCATATTTCGATTCTGTAAGCTTGAAAAATGGATTCTTCTAGTTCTGGAAAGGGTAAGGGTAGAAAACTTGGTGAGAGCAGTCAGTCGAAGGGAAAGAAACAAAAGATTGATACAGAGCAAGAAGGCACTGAAAGGAAGCTAAACCAAGACCTTATTGATCAACTACCTGGTTCGGGGCCTAAAGCTAGAAGGTCTGCACAGCTTAGGGCAGAAGTTGACAAGCTAGATGACAAATGCAAGTTCATAGGTGATGTCTGGACTGCTGTAAGAGGGTATGAGCTTTTCAATTTCCACTATCATAGGAGGAATCGTTTTGAGCCAGTCTGTAATCCATGGAAGTTGAATGTAGGGAAATTGGTGTGCCCTAATGTATTTGTTAATGCTGAATTGGTAAAATTGCTTGTTGATCATTATGATCCAAAGCGTAAAGCAATATGTGATCCTTCTGGAAAACCACAGATACATGTGTCAAAAGAAGGAATTGGTGAGGTTTTCAAATTGGAAGGATTTTGTGATGAGGAAATCAATTGTGAAGAGTTGCAGAAGGAATTTTTCAGAATGGATACAAGTTACAAGGGTTGGAGGTTACCAATTCACAGGGTTAAATAGGGTAACAAGCCAGAACCTCTGGAAGATAGTGAGGGGACTCCTTATCATGTAGATTTGTTTGAACCCTATATGAAATATACATATTTTTCAGTCTGTCAGGTGTTGGGGATGGATGCCCCGGAATTCATGTCTATGGTGCCAATGGTCATTGCAGCAGACATTCAATATCACAATGCCAGGTTATTTGATTATGCTTCATATATTTCTAAGGAGCTTGACTCAGGATTGATGGCTATAAAGGGTGGAGCTTCCATTGTTCACCTCAAAAATTATTCATTGTTGATGCATTTAGTGTTGTATTTCAGACAAGAGCTAGGGGTGTGGCCCCTGGAAATGAGAATTTCTCAGACTGGTAAGGAGGGTGAAGCATTTCCTATTTAGTTATGGACTGCCATTTGGGACAACAGGTTTGCTGGTTCTATTTTTATTCATTTTGAGGAATATTTTGTAAAAAAATTGTATAAATTGTATCATTATCCTTGTAATCATTCATTGACTGATGAGATCAAAAGATTTCAATGGGCCAATTGACCATAACTGGGGAGACTGGTATTATTTAGAGGGAGCTATAGTAATCAGAGTGTATGGATTTGAAGATGCTCCTTTCATTATGCTCCTTTCATTCTGCCAAGGACAGTTCCAAACAGGGTTGCATACTTGGAAATTGTCAGACAACTGGATTATAGTAGTGTGATGCATTTCAGTTCTTTTGGGAAGCAGGCATTTATGCCTAGTACTTTATGCTTTGGTGATTTCACTGTGTTGTCTAAAGAGGGATATAATTCAATTCTTGACAGATTGTTGCACTATAACATGAAAAGAGGACCAACTAGGAAATACTTTGACCCTGAGGGGTATATTCATTCAGCCAAAGAGAGGATTAATTTTGGAGGGTATCAGCATGTACCCTATCCTTTTGATGATATGATCAGAAATCTAGATGAAGATGAAGCAGAAAGGGTAGTTGAAAGGTAT
>VDFB02142403.1:0-41212 GCA_007258455.2 Sequoia sempervirens | reverse complement strand
TTTTTTTTCATTATTGTTGTCAAATAAAGTTGCACCCTTGCTAAGCTATTAACTATACCGACCTATTGACAAATGGGAACACTTCGAGGTTGTGGGTGACCTGAGGATGAAGTGAACCTCCAAATTATGGGTTGGTTCCCCCTTTTGCTATCTTGAGAAAACTAAAGAATGATAAGGAAAATAGTAAGAAGGATATACTTGAATTTAAAACCTATCACTAATAGGTGATACACCAAAGATAAAGATATGACGATACTGCAAAAAACTCATAGAAAATCTCACAATACAAAGATTTATGTTTATAAAAACTAGTCTATGTAAGGTTTTGACTGTTCTAATGCTTAACACAAGGAAAACAAAGATGCTTTCACATATATAAATGCAATAGAAAGAGATCACTAACATAAACTTGCTTTATGAAATAAAATTATTTGCATCTAGTACTGAAGGAATCTGATAAAATAAAGGATCACACAGAATTTTATCATGCAACTCACAACCACTCACTAAAACAAGGAAAATCTATGAAGGAAATGACTTTCTATTGAGAAAATAAGGAGTCTCTATGTTATAGATCTATAGTATTCATGAAAATGAGTTATAAAGTCTGAATAATGCTCTTTTAGCAATCTCCTAACCAAGAAATGCTTTACAAAAAGGAAAAAATTCCATATATACCAAAATTGTGTCAGCTCATCTGGGCTTACTAAAAATATCCATTCATGAAGATCTACCATTAGATCTTTCAAATGAAATTAATGTTGCATTCAAGTGAGTCCTTGTTGTCCATGTCGGTGAAGAAATGCTCCAAGAATGATCTCCTTGATCTTTTGCGACTACAACATTAACTTCCTAGTCTTCGTGTCTACCTTCAAACCTCCTTGACAAGCTGCTTTGAATGCTCCTAGGCTCAGAGTGAATCCATGTCCCATTTGTTTAGTTAGTCTTCCTCACAAGGATCAAACTGCCACGACTCTCTTGTAGCCTCCTTCTGATTGGTTGAACAAAAGCTTCATGGGGCGCCAAATGGTCAAAGGTCATTTAGATTGAATTACATGTCGATGAGACACTAATCATGTCTCCTTGATGTGATTATGCTCTTCAGTTGTTATTGGCATAGCTCATGACAATCGGCAAGACCACATAGCGAGGTCAAAAGTTATAACATCCACAGTGGTTGTCACCCAGACCATCAACAAGACATTTCGCTTTCGGGAAGACCTCATGGCGAGCCTTCAGAAGTCATACCGATATCTCTTTCCATCGTTGAGACATCCATCCCTCGGTGAGACCTTTCTCTAAGCGCATTCCACTCTCCCCGAGTTCTGGTCATTCCCTTTGATAAGACTCCAATGGGTCGGCAAGACCTCTTGCCGAGCTCTTCCATTCTTCGGTGAGACCCCCGGCCTTTGGCGAGACATTACGCCGATATCAATCCCCCTCGGTGAGACTTTACTTGGTTGCCGAGACATCACAACGAGGCCCCTCCTTTCTTTGCGATGACATCTCTTTTCGCTGAGACCACTCAATGACTATGAGCTCCTCTTCCAGATGTTGGCCCTGTGAACAACCTTCGGTGTGACTTTTGCCGATCAGAAGGAGATCATGGCGAACAAGGGCTCCTTACCCTAATAACAATCTCCCTTCAGCAAGACCCCCTGCGGATTGGCAAGACCTCTCATTGAAGTCATCCTGTTTTGGCGAGAGCTTCGTCTGTCGGCAAGACTTCATGCCGAAGCCTTCATCTCGCTGAGGGCTCCTTTGTTGTCGCCAAGACCCTTGCTAGTCGGCAGGATCTTATACTTTCGCTAAGACATCATGGCAACTTTACTTTCCTTTGCCCCCAAGCTCACATCCTTTTATGTCGAGGAGACCACCTTCGGTCGGTGAGACATTACACCAACTGAGCCTTCTGTCAGTGAGTGCAACTCCTTTAGCAAGAATTTTCCCTGTCGGTAGACCTCTTGCCAAAGGAAATATTTTTCCTCCCCACTGATAGCCTTGTGAACAATTTTCGGCATGACTTTCGTCTATCAACGAGACCTCATAGTGAACAAAAACCACTCTCCCCTAGCTCAAACATTATGCTGAGAGTTCCACTCTTGTCGGGGAGATCTCGTTATGTCGGAAAGACTTTATGCCAAAGGCACCTTGTTTGCGGCGAGGGCTCATATCAGTTGAAAAGACTTCGCTTGATCGGCCAGACATCATGGCAAACTTAAATCTCTCGACAAGACTTGCCGCGTCAGTAGGACTTCTCCCCAAAGGCACAACCTTATGCTGAAAGCAAAACCTCGGGGAGACCCTTAGTAGTTGGCCAAACCTTTTGGAAAATATGCTTCCCTTTGGCAAACTCATTTCATATTGGGGAGACTTCGCTTGATCAGTGGGACTTCATAGTGAAGGCACAAGTTTACACTGAGACCTTTTGCCGAAGGCATAACCCTTCGCTGAGAGCTCCCCGATGAACAACCGTCGACATGACCCTTTTCAAGCAGAGAGATACATGAAGACTCATGGCAACTGGAAAGTCCTGGTGATTGGTTTATTCAACCACATAGGATGCACTGCTAGTCAACAAGACAACAAGAAGGTCTTGCCGACTTCCTTCTCTGGTGAGTTTTGTGCCAAAATGATTAAGGAATACCTTTCAAATGAGCTCCTTATGAAATGGCATCAAATGCATGACCTAACCCTCGATGCAAATGTCCCATTTGGCCCTTATGAACATCTAAAACATAACTTATCTTGCCTGATTGAGCCTGAAAGTGAAAATTGGGCAACAATTATTTCATCATTTAGTTGATTGTTTGCATATCAAAACGTGTTTTCAAACTTAGTTTAAATCTTAGTTTTGCATTCATATTCATTCATATAGATCACTCAATTGCATTTAGTTAACTTCATTTAGCTTAGACAACATGCCACATAACATAATTTGAATGAACCCTTAGCATTTTTGTCCCTATCTCTCTCCTTTTAGGTGAAAAATCCTAGAAGAGCTAGAGAAATCCTAGAGTGCCAAAAATATACGGTTCACACACATAGAAGTGAGTTGCATAAAAAATGGGGTATCCCAACAAAAGTTGCATCAAAGAACCATGTAGAGGATCCCAATCCTAATCCTGTTAATCCACTAGTATCCCAAGGATCTAGAAGAACCAATAGGTCCACATCTGTTGCCATAAATGCTTTATAGTCATCTGAACACAGACAAAAAGATACTACTGGAAGAAAATTTTCATTTGAAACCATAACACAAACAAGGGGTGCTAAGAAAATGCATGAAATTCCTAGGTAGCAGGCTAAAAGGAAAAAGGTTGAGATGGAAGAGACTAAGATGAAGAAGAAAAAGGAAAGGAAGGCACCTCCAAACCAAAGGGAAAAGGGAAGAAAACTAAGTAAGTTGATTTGGTGGTACCTCCACATGAGACTCTCCAATTAGAGGAAATCTTCAATGGAATTGTAATTTTTGTCTTGCTACATGAAACAATAGAGCTACAACTAGATGTTCCTCCTATAGATCAAAATACTATTGAGAAGAAATATTTATGTATATGATAAAGTATAATGTACCTGATAGTGATATCTTGGAGAAGGCTCCAAAGAGTCTAGCACAAACCCTAAGGTAGAAAAGAGAAAATGCTATTGAAGTAGATGAAGAGATGAGGAAACAAGCTTTTGACAAAGTTCAATCCTTTGTCTCACAAGAAGTAAAATATAAAATTTCTTAGAACGAAGTTCAAGAGTTAAGGGAAAAACAATGAGTGGGTATCCTTATGAGCATGGAAAAGGAAGATAAAGAACAAGTACAAAAGGAGACTAAGGAGGTTACCAAAAAAATTCATGAGGAGGCGAGAGATGTTGAGAATGTGCAATAACCACATGTCTCCCTATCACAAAACTAAATAGAAATATTCACAAGAGGAGCAAGAAGAGAAAATTACACATAACAAAGAAAATTCCTCTCCTAATCATGATAGCCCTCCTTTGAATAATACTGATAAATAGAATCAATAAATAAATAAAAATACACTTTCTTGAAGAGAAATTCCATAAGAAACTCTAAGGGCATCATCATCAACTTCTCCAATTGACTCCATCAAAGAGTTCCTATCTTAGCAGAAATAGATTTAGCCTACAATTGCTCCATAGTTGCTACAACTGCCAATGTATGATGGACAAGTCAACATTTTTGGTATCACACCTTTGCAAAAATTACAACTTGATGACATCTTCCACTCCTCCACAAGGGAAGAGATCATACAGTAGTAGGTGGATAGTTTAGATACATTAATGGAGGTAATCAAAATATTGGAAATAGAAATTCCAAATGCAAAAAGGGATTCCTATCTACCATCCACTCAAAAAATAAAATAGTTGATGGATTCTTTCAAAGAATATTCTTCCTTTCCTGAGAAACAATCTGAGATGAAGATCACAAATATCAGACTAACTGAAGCCTTCCAAAAATGTGCAAAGAAACACAACAAACTACAAGAATGCATAAAGGATATTCAAAAGTGTATGGAGGAAGAAAATGTATTGTAGATTATTTTTACCATCACCTACCACCACAAAGAGTCTCAAGGATCAGGGTATGTCCAGGGTCATCACGGAAAAAATAGGCCCTTAAGTGGCAAAAAATTCAGAAAAATCACTGTTCAGCAAATTGACGTAAAAATTTGAATAAGTTATTTGTATTATTTCAAAAATATGTAAGAATAGAATCTGCAGAAAATTGAATGTAGTTTCTAAACTACTAGTTTTATTTAAAAATAAATAAAATCTATTTGGTGAAATTTTGAAATTTCAATGCAGTAGTACTTAAATTTCAGGGAAAAAATAAGAAGTAGGTGTCTGTCTGACCACCCTAACCATAATAAAATGATAATATTTTTTTATTAGATTTTATATATAAGTAGAGGACTCATGTCCGGATGTGATGCATATTTTTTGTAATTTTTTTCCAATTAAATAATTAATTATGAATTTTTTATTACAAATTTTAAAAAATATAAAAACTCATATGTCTGACCACCTTAACTTGGTGAAAAATTCATGAAATTTAATTTTTCTTTTTTTAATCCTATAGTATGTGAAGCTTAGAATGTGATGCATGTTTTGGATTCAAAAAATGTGATACCTTTTGAAAGTTATAGATGTTTTTCAATTAGCCTATCAATTAATACTTTAGTCGTAATTCTAATAGAAAATAAATAATAATAATTTATTAAATTCAAATTAAAGCATAATTTATATTGTTGGAAAGCTAAGAATCTCCTCTAAAAACCCTTTTCATTTCATCAATTTTGGGTAAAAAAAAGTCGTCAGTGACATACCCTACAGATACCCATAATATTGCCACTTTTTGGCCCATCATGATCTTACACATACCCATTATATAAATGCAATAGAAGTATAGATCAAAGATGTGGCTGCCATGAATGATTTGGTGAAGGATAGTGATGGTGCCATGAGGGAACAAGTAGATAAAATCCACTCCCAGTTATAACAAGTGCAAGATCAAAGGAAGAAAATCAAAGGACAAGTAAAATATTTGTGGGAGGCAGTAAGCTTAAGGTTGGCATCTCTAAGTAGATCCTAGCAAAAGTAAAAGGTGTCCAACAAAAGAATCATGTACCAACCTCTTTGGAAGAAGAAAAAGACATTCTTGCTCAGTTGGAAAGTCAAGACCAAATCTTGACCTCAACAAAGAAACAATGGGATAGCTCCTTGACTTAGTTGAATTCAATCTATAAAAAATATTCTTCCATCATGTTAGAAATGGTAATGTCTTGATGCAAGATAGTTTTTGTGACAACTTTTCTTCATGATGTGTAAATATGAGGAGTATATAGTTGATCAAAACTTTATTTATATATCATCTATGTAAATAAAAGAACCTTTTTGGAGAAAAACTAACCTTCTCCCTTAATCTCAAAGGGTGAGATAAAATGGAATATTTGGTAAGTATTTCCATCAATGAAAAAGGTTGAGATTTTTGGAAAATGTGTTGTTAATGTGTTGTCATTGATGTAACCTATGTTGCTACTACATGTGTTGAATATGTTGAAGGTCTATATTATGTCTCATCTTCCAAAGTTTATGGTTAGATGCCACAATGATATAGGTTTTTCATTGGTAAACAATTGTACATTATCATTTGAAGTTCATGATTGGATGTCAAAATGTTTTGGTTGATAATTCTCCATACTGTATAAGGCACAAGACTTGCACCATAGGAGCTTTTTCAAATGCTCTGTATTTCTCCAAAGATGAAGATATTGTTTTGCATTTCAAAGGGCAACTCTACATAGTTATGAGGTATGCATGTTCCAAGTCTTCATGCATAAGTGTTACTACAACACTCTCCAATATTAACAGAGTAAGAATAAGTTAGATTCTTGAGAATGTTGACTAAGGAAGAACTGAATAGATCTGCACTTTAATGCATCATATTTTTTTTCCTTGTGGTTTTGGATTTATTCCTTTGAAGGTTATGCATGTGTCCAATTCAATTTTCACATGATTTGGTGTACCAGTAGTGTTTCTATAGATGATATTGTGTTGTCTATGTTCCATCAACTTGGTAGGTTGGTATGTTGGTGTTCAAATGACCTACATTAGTAATTTCTCAAATTTGTGTAAAGAGTTTATGGTATACATGGTGGAGTCTTATTGTGCTCTCCAAATAATCCACAAGCTGGTATCTGATCCTCACTTGTACAATAGTATGTCTATAATTAATTTTTTTGGGTATGAAGTGTCTGTGCTAGATAAAATGATCTAAAATAAAAAAAAAGGAGTGTAGAGAAGTGTTTTTGCAAGGCATACGATTATGTTTGAGTGATCCACATAAAGTTACTTGGTCTCTATGATATTGCCTTTGGTTTGGAGTTGAAACATGACATTTTACATGCTTGCTAGGCCAACTTGACATGTTGTGTTGCTTGCACCTAGTTTTTAGATGTGTGCAACAATTTTAAATATGTGTTCAATGGAAAATAGGTCCTAAATGTATTTCAACTTGAACCACATAAGATTTCCTTCTACAAATGATTTTGGAGCCAACTGCTTATGGTTGTTGTATATCATATATTGTATGTTTTAGCCAACAAGGAGAAACTTTTTGAAGCTTTTGTAGGATACAAATAGAATATCAAAGCTTTTGAGAAAAAGTTTGGATGTGTTGTTAATGTTTTTATTAGGCAATGTGTGAATATGAATCTACAGAATCCCTCTTGATAATGAAATGAGGGAATGATCACTTATGAGAGATCGACAATAAGTGTATGTGAAACTACGAAGAAGCATGTGTGAATATAAATAAAAATGTGTGCTAAACATAGTGTGTCACAGGTAGAAGAGTTTTTTGAAGATGTATGTGTGAGTTTACCAAAGGTAATGAGTTGGAGGTGACATAAGTGTTGAAATATTCAAGTTGTATGCTGAGATTGTAAAACTCTATTGTAAGTGTTATATTGAGTAGGGACTTGTAAAATTTCTTTGATTAAAGACAATAAAACTTGTAAAAAATATTTTTTATTTGTGAGGCTAGATTTGGATAGTAGATCCAAGCAACTTGCTCATCATGGTTTTTCCATTTTAGGATTTTCCACATAAATCTAGTGCTATGGTTGTATGCTTATGTGTTCTTCTAATTTTCATGATTTATTTGGTTAATTATTGATGAATGGAAAGAATTTGATTAAGTACCAATTCACCCCCCTCTTTGTACATCTATGTGTTCAATAGATCCGTTGAACTTTAATGTACATGTTGGACTCTCTCAAATCTGTCATATGTGAACTAGAGGTCTCCTTTTCAACAAGCTCATCGATCTTGGAAAACAAAAGTTCAAACAGTCCCCAATCAACCTCTATGTATTTGATGTATATTAGCATGGATTTACCTTCCCTTGTTTTAGAAATTATTGAAAGGGAAAAGGGGTTAGAAAATTTGTGGCTCCATTTTTAGAAATTTTCTATCATGTTGTAGATATTCATCAAGTGTTTGATAAACTTGATAGATCTCATCAAGATGATGAGTCAACATGTTAGTCCTAGAATATAAGTCACCGCATACCTTAGACTTTGTCATGATCAAACTTAACTATTGTTTTGTTAGCATATAAGGGATGTAAATTATAAAACCAACATTGAGAGTAGCTTGAATGGAGACATAGTCTCCTTGGTCCCACAACATTTCATATGAATTTCCTTGAGCTAAAATTAAGGGATCCTCATACCCTATTATATATATTGTAACCTTGATCCCTCTAATATTACCAGGGTTTCCATGGTAAACTTTCAATTCCTCCTCTTATGGGTTAACATTATCCTTTAAATCATCATCACTTGATTCAAACACTTTCATACATCACAAATTAATATTAAAAATGGTTCGATTACATTTGTACCTAAAAATTGGGTTGATTTTTCTTAGACATCATTTGAAATTATTAACACATCTTGAACACACAATACTAGCTCTTTGTCAAGGATAATGTTGTAATGATCTTGGACCTCAC
The DNA here is from genome assembly GCA_007258455.2 of Sequoia sempervirens. Classification (NCBI taxonomy): domain Eukaryota; kingdom Viridiplantae; phylum Streptophyta; class Pinopsida; order Cupressales; family Cupressaceae; genus Sequoia; species Sequoia sempervirens. Next base: position 32,679 of record VDFB02142403.1, on the reverse strand, counting down.
TACCTTGTACATCATTGATGTGTCCTCTTGTTCTTCCTCTACAACATCTTGTGACTATGAATTTTTTCCTGCTCAACTATCACAACTTCTTTTTCGATCTTCTCTTGTGATTTTGGCTCTATTCAATATTTCAAGTTCCATCATCTTGGGCTCTCCCTCTTTCAAAATTAACTATTTTGGCTCCTTCTCCTTGATCTCCTTTTTAGCAATTTTCAAATCTTCCCCAATTTTCTCTTTCATCTCATGTAGTCATAAAGTCCTCTTTTATCTTGATTTCTCCTTTCAAGATAACTCAAATATTTTTCAAAAGACATGATTTTTTATTAATTCAAGAAACTTCTAATATTGAGTAGAAACTTTAGGGGCTTAGAATTTATACCTCTTATTTTTGTTCCATCATTTCATTCCAAAACTCTCTCTATAGTTGTGCTCTTCAAACCTTCCCCTCCTACACATACTCCCTATTTTCAACTTGAAATATTCAAGAAAAGATAAGTCATGATGGATGGCTGGCTCTAGGGAATTATATCTAGCAATATTACTTGCCATTTCATCCTCTTCTTGTTGGAGCATAGGTTATTCTTTTCTTTTTTTCTTAATTTTCTCTAGTATGCGATCAAGGATATATTCAAGCAAATCTATAGGTCTTCCTCTTCGATTTCCTGTTCTACTACATTAAAAGTTAACTTTGACCCTACATGATGACATAAAAGGCTCTCTATTGAAATACATATTTCTAGATTATTAATGAAAAATAGAAAATTTACACTAAGAAAAAAAGTCTAAACAACAAATTTTTATTATGTTGATACACAAATATTTAAACTACTAGATCAACATATTGATTTACACAAAAAACAACAAGAAATCATATTGATCTAAATAACAATGAACATCTATAATAGTGGCTAGAACAATTATAAATCTGAAAAACAATGCTCATGCTAGAGTCCCAACAAAATCATGATGCTTCAATGAACTCCTTGAGTGAGAGTGCTTTCAAAGAACCAAAGGGTTTTTGTCCTTTGATTATAGAAATCAATGGAGTTTCATCCAGTGACCAATATGACATGGATATTAATTCTAAAGTTGGTGCACCTTAGAAAACATGAAGATTAACAACAATAAGAATATTGTTGAAACAATTTACAAGACACTAAATTTAAATGAAAGTTACTAAAACTTTTCTTTAAAATTTAACTTTACCATAGTAATACTTCCATAAAAACTTTCCTTTAACATAAAAAATTATATTTCTTAAATAATATCACCTAAATTTGACCATACCCTCATCCCATTACATGTAACCTTGTCATGTATAGTGCTGACAGTTCTACCTAATGGTAGATAACATCCTCCTTTTTTACTTTTTTATCTTCTGACATCCTTTCCCAATGCTGGCATTCCTCTTTCTTTAACCCCACCAAGTTGCTTCCCGTGCAATCTTCTTTTCGAAAAGAATTCTTAAAGGGACAGAACTACGGAGAATATACCTGTGAAGAAAGATAAAGAGAAAAAAGTCCTTTCGTAGTCCAGGATGCCAAGAAAGGAACACGTTAATCAATTAAAAAGCAGTGGAAGCTTTATCATCTGTCAACTGGCCCACAGCTTTACATATGCTTTTGCAGCTGGTGAAAGGCGGGCATATGTGCCGGCCACGGTTGTGTTGGGAGACACGTTAGCAGGTGCAGGAAATAGTAATTATATCTCTCCTTTTCCCCCTGTCCAACTGGTCGCTTTACCGGTGGCCGCAGTGCTTTTGACTTAGTGGGTTTGTATATCTTATTTTCTGTTTAGATACAGTAATCCAGTTTTAAGAATGTATCTTTGATCATATTTATTAATTAATTGAAAATCATAATATATAGGTGTATTCTTTAGGGGGAGGGGGCACGGGCAGGAGCAAAGGGAACAGTGGGGTCCAGGCAACATTTATGCAGCCTTTAGAATGCACATTTGACTTCATTTATTAATTAATTGAAAATTAAAAATCTTTTGTATTTTGATTTTCAATTAATTAATAAATACAATAAAATGTCCATTTTGGGGGCTCGATACACAATGGTCTCTTAGGTTGGACAGATGTTTCCATATATTACTAAGTGTGTTGATTGTGGTTGTAGCTAACTTACTTGGTGATCTCCATCTCCATGATGGAATGAGAAAAACTTGTAAAACTTAAATATAAAGATAGTTGCAGAAAACATCAAATCAGAATGGAAGAATATGCTAATTTTCAAATGTGAAAGGTGTAGATTCAATCCAAACAGCCTGCATGCAGGGTACAATATTGTGATAGGAAATTTGTGCAATTTTAGACAATTCTTGATTGATTAAGATAAGCTTATCATAGTATAAGGCTTAATAAGTAGATTAGGTAAAAATAAAAAATGTGAAAAGTAAATAGAAAAAATAGGTTTATTTAATTTTAATGAATGAATGCAATTTGATATGGTGTTATAATTTGTATGTTTTGGGCTTAGGAATTAAAAAAAATAAAAAAAATTTGTTTAGAGATCATAATTTTTTATTTATTTTTGTCGGGTTAACTCCCTAGTCATGTCCAAATGTCATTTAATTGAAGAATTGATTCAGTAGTTTGTAAAATTTTGCTTTTTGGTTTGCTTCTAGCTAGATTTTATTTATTTTTATATCTAAAAACATACTATATTTAAAAATGACATGGGAGGATTGTTAGTGTTGTATGTGGACATGTTCCCCTAGGTAAATAAATTTGAGATTATATTTAGACTAATGACATTGTCCAATCATTAACAAATAAATTATGGTGGTATGACCCTCAATGGCTAGGAGCACCTGTTCAAGTCATAAGACAATAGAGCATCACATGACCCTAATGATGAAGATGTTAGTGTATGGAATGTAGCCTAGAATGTGGAGAGGGCAATGTGTAAATAAAAAAGTGAGTGTACAAAACCCAATTAAACATTCAAGTTAATCAACATAACACACAAGCATCAATACTCAATTAAGACAACATGAAACAAGCATACTAAGACCATGCAATATACTCTCACCCATGTCTCCTTGATGCAAATTGATATGGTTGATATATCCAAGGATTTAGATTAGATAGAGAAAAATGTTAGATTCTCACAATGACAACATAACAATGCTTTAAGTAGTTGTTGTTCAAATGGTTTAGATTACATCTAATTTATAGATTATTGGATGACAAAATCAAAGGCTAACATGGACTGGAGATATCAAGGGCTTTCATGATTTTATAGGATATAGGGTAGGAGGAGAGGACAAGTTTCATGCAAGGAATGTAAGCAAAAGGTGCTCCCAAAATTCAAGGAGAATCAAGGGTGATGGATGTGCCTTGGATAAAGTGAATGGCAAGGATTTAAAGATCTCTTTTATACCTCAAGTACTCCAAGTGCACAAGTGTTATGACATGCCTACCCATTTTAGGACTTTAACCAATAAAGTCTTAGTTTAGGATTGTTAGACATGTGAAAATGATTAGGGACATATATAAATTGATTTAATTGGTTAATGAAAAGCACACAAAATAGGGAAATTAAATAAATATAGCTATTTATTTAATTTTGGATGGGATGCAATGAGCATAGGTAAATAAATATTTAGATCTAAGGTATACTATAGAAGAAGGGGATTAAATCAATTGAATTCCAAGAATAGAATAAAAATAATATATACTTAATGAGTACACAAATTTGGTTAATTAAAAAGTAAAATATTATTTAGTTGATTTTGGATGAAAATTCATATAATTAATCTAATTAAAATAGTTAATTATAGAGGAAATAATAATGATGAGCTAAAATGATAATATGTAAATTTCAAGTGTCTATATGTGTCACTCTTTGAAATACTACTAAAAAAAATATTTTAAATAAAAGTAAAATATGGTAGTTGTAGATGAGAAATGGGTGTCATGATGCCCTAGTTGATAAAAAAAATTGGTGGAAATATTATGCCCCCTTGAGAGGTTATGTGAGAAAAATAGAACATGTTTGAGCTCTTGAAAGGTGAAAACGAGGGAAAAAATACATAATAGATAAAAAAAGAAGAATAGAGGATGAACAAAAGAAAAATGAATTAAAATGAATTATAAATGAAGGAATTGGGGAAAAATGGTGATTGGTGGTGAATATATAGGATTGAGGGTAAAAATAAGTCATTTTCACCTTATCATATAGAAATTTAGAGAGAAAGGAAGAATAGGAGTAGAAGAGAAAAGGAGTGCATGCTAGTCCACAAAAACTATGCAGTAACATAGGTGAGCTATTATAGGTGTCTAATAGGAAGGGGGCTAGTACTAAGTACACAAAATTATATCATTTAGAGAACATAGAGGTAATATATGCAAGCTAGAGGTTGGGTATGAAATAGATCCGCTAAATTATGAAAATCATGATTTGGTGGACGAGGATGTCTAGAACTGTAGTGGATGTGATACAAAGGAGTGTGTACACAAAAATGAAGTGAATGTATGAAAAGAACAACATATGCATGAATAAGAAGATGAACAAGATGAAATAAAGGATATGTTGAAAGAATGATAGATACATGAGAGAACAGAGTGATACATATAATAACATATATGTAATAGATCCACAATAAATGGTGGTTGATGCACAAGTAATGTAGCACATGGTTATAATGGAGAAGTTTAACAAAGTGACTTACATGTTGTTTGGATGAAAGTTAGTGAAATTTAAGATATTGATGGCATGTGAGTGATGCTTTTCTATACTAAGACTCATGAAGACTTTTCTAAATGTTTACTAGGAGGTGTTTAGGGTGGTTGTTCTAGATTATATTATGAAGATGCCAACAATCCATGCATATTGGGAAATATTGGCTAGGCCTAATGGGAAAGTTAAATGATTAAGTAAGGAGTGAGAGTAGATGAGGGTACTATTAGGCCCTCAAGAAATGAGCTAGGCTTGGATGAAGATAGGGAGTGCATGCAAGGAGATATCATGAGGCTATTATATAATGAGCATGATGTATGAATGTTCTTTTATTCTCCTAATGTTATGGATAAATGAGTTAGTTATGAATGATTATGTGTAATGAAATACACTTGGTCACAAATATGTGACAATCATGGTAAATGATATACATTCTTAGACTAACAATTCAATATTATGGGTTTAGTCTAATAGGTAACATGAGCCCTATGAGAGTGCATGCAAGGAGTTCATGTTAAGTTATTAATGATGTATTAAAACTCTTCCTCCCATATTACGTAATTTACACACATATTTAAAGCCAACTAAAGATAATTAATAACTATAAATACCCCCAAGCTCACGTGAATGTCTTGATTATCTCTCTCCATAATCCTTGGAGATGCACATATAATTAATTGGTTATTAAATAAATATATTAGAATAATATAAAAGGATTTCAAGGTGAACATCACCCTAGTGCTAGAAAAAATAGGAAAATGTAGTTCAGGTAAGAAAAATATAGCATCAAACTTACAGGGGTTTGAATGCTATACTCATCAATTTTATAAGGAAGCTAAGGTAGTGAATGAACTTCCTACACTTATCTTGAGAGGAGGATAATACAAAGATTTAGAAATCATTAATAGTTACATAAAAACTAATCAGAAATAAACATAAATATCATGTATACCACAACACAATGATTTATGTAGGGAAAACCCTTTTGGGAGAAAAACCCTACATTCCAAAAGATACCCAATATATTATTCAAAAATCACAAAGATTATAATATACTTGTAGAGAAAGCTTCTCATAGGAGTATCACCAACCGAGGATCTAGAGGAAACATGATTGCTATCAAAATCTCAGAATACACCACAATGCATAACTATAATACAATGCCCTCATAAATAGGGTTACCTTCTTGGACAATTCAAGCTAATTAAATATCGACCATCATATTTGAGACGTAAGACTTAAGTATCAATAGTACCTTATGTATCAATAGTATCTTATGTAATTGCAAGGTTGAGACACATTTTCCAACCAATTTTAATGGAAGGGAAAAATTCATGCTCATGTAAACTAGGATAATTAATAATAAAGTAGTTTTGACAAGGATTGGGTTAAATTTAAGCACTAGGATAAATTACATGTATCCTAGTGAATCTAAAAACTGTGTAAAATACTAAACTATAGATTGATTTCTTAACATTAGAGAAGTGAAGATTCTTTTTCTATGATAAAAAATTATACACATTGGAATATGTTGTTGAATTTGGGATGTCCAAATTGAGATGATTGAGCTTTCATTTTTTGAAACTATTTGTTAAACTTACCTCACTTGCGATATTGTGGATATGAACTTGGTAAAAGAAAAATGAACATGATATTTAGAAATTTTTACACCTAAAAATAGAGATTCACATTTATTACTTAACCTATAATAACAAATTTCTAGTGCTAAAAAATAACTTTGATAGTTTGTTGTGTAGGAGTCATTTCCTTATGATAAGCCATTGTATATAATTAAAATATATTTGTTAAAAGTTGTAAAGATAACATGCAATAGATGCACTAGGAACCATACTAATATTAGAGTAATTTGGAATTTAGAATTTGAGAACTTGGAACAAAAATATAATTTCGAATAATGCAAACATCTTCTACAATGATTATTATTTCTAACTAAGTGAGGAAATATAATGTCATGACCAAGGTGAGAGTGATTTTATAGTAGTGAGTGATATATGAATGATAGATATTATGTGATGGGATGAGCCTATATGATGAAATGAGATACTTGGGTGATGCTATATTATGCTTAAAACAACATTTAAAAAAATTAATACAAGAGTTAGCCTATAATGGATTGTTAGAAGATGATCAACTTGGGTCCATGAGTGCATACGTTAACTAGATCATAGTAATATCATAACCAAACTAGAAAGTAATATCAAAATATCACTAGAACAAAAGAACAAAATATCATCCACCACCATATCAAAGATGACTATTGATAGGAAATGATAATGTCTTGACATAATATAAGACCACATAAAAGCCTACAAATCTTTCTTCTTATCCACTCTATTAATTTGATTCTCAACATGCCTCTTTAGTGTATTCACTTTGATCCATGAGTGCATAAGTGAACTAGATCGCATTTATTGGTACAAAAATAAACAAAAGATATATAAGTAATATAAGAGTAAATATTTGGGAACTATTTTATCTCCATTTCTAATTACTAACTATAGAAATGGGTTAATACAAGCCACAAATCAATCAAAATTATCTGTGAAGAAAACTTCTTAGAATAACCATACAAAATAGTTTTATAAAAAAAGATAACAATAAGGGCATGCACTTTTAACTATTAAATATATATTGTTTAGAAAAACATTAATATAAATAAATATTTAGAGACTATATTCTCAAAATAATTATTGATTCCATTAATTATACATAGGAATCCATGATGCAAGAGAAAAATTGCATCAACCAAAATAATTACTTCATGTTTTTGGTTTTATTTTGTAAGTTTTAAAATGGATTTATAGTCATGTGAGTATTACTTAGAAAAACATTCATATTGTAGAGGGATATTCTTGCTCTAATAACCATAGCACATTAGATTTCTATAGAGTGATCTTATGATGTTGAATTGTATATTGATCCAGTATCTTCAAAATTAATATTAGAGTTTGTAAGATTATATTCTAATATGCTACATGATATGGAAGAATTTGGATATTGGTTAGTGATTCCATTTTTAAAACTTCTTAATACAAATCAATTATGGAATACATAGCACACCCTTATTACTCTAGAATGGGGGTCCTTATGTTTACATTTACTCTTGATTTTAGTCACGAAATATTGGATGTGTCAAATTGTACGTTATTATTTTTGCTAATATCTTTTCTCACCATATTCATATCCAATAGATCTTTCTTTGAGAATATATGTTGGTTACATAAAATTAAATTTTTTGGTCTATGTTTTAACATGACCTACTGTTCCCATATGTTCAATACTCAATTCTACCCTTAGACCATTAAAACATAGACCAATCTCTTCTATAGAAACTACTCATTATGATTTCCTTCATAATAGTGATCCTTATTTATCTCGTCATGTCCCATGGACCATTAGATGGTATCTCATCCACTAATCCATTAAATCCTATCTTAACATTACATGTAATCCATTTTCTTCACATTGCATGATCTCTCTAATGCTCCACACTATTACATCATCCCGTATTCCGCTTTTGGTATTACATAATCTTTTTGTAAACATATTATGAGATTATTAGGTTCCTCTACATGCTAATTCAATTGTAGAGCATCCAAAATTATAGTTCCCTACATAAACTAGTGATTTGATCACAAGAGATTGAACTGGCTATTAATATTCCCATGTCACTGTCCTCATTACACAATCTCAACAAACCCTTGACAAATTGTATGATTTCATATTGGAGCTACAAGAGACAATAATTTGGAAAAGTCATCTAATTTGTTGGCCCTATAATTTTTATATTCTTCTATGTTCTCTTTATGTCATTACCTTTTCCACACATGCATACAAAAATGATCTTGGGCCCTATCATCTAGTCACTCATGAGCATAAAGACCAATGGTGCTTTTCCCTTTACAAATCACTATTATCACTATGTTGTGAATTTTTTATCAATTACATCATTATTCGACCTAATTATCTATGCAAATCAATGAAACTATCAAGATATAACATCCTTCCAATTGTGAGAATTATTGATCATGAATACCATATATTGGTCATTGTACCTTCCTTTATGAAATTAGCTAAATTATCCTTTATCCCTCTATGCTTTTGTATTCTATTCTTATTATGAATACCAATATTATTGGACCATTTCCTTGTATTATGATAATCCTTGAAAGGACACCATGTGTGGTTTTAAATGAGTTAAATTTGACGGTTGGCTCCTCATGATTTTTTTTTCTTGCACATCTTTTCTCCCATTTAACCTACAATAGAGAGTTTGAATAAGAAAGGCAATTGATATTTGAATTCAATGACAATTTTTTGAAGATTTTGATGAAGATTACTAAGATTATTTTTTATGATTTGACTTGCTCATTGTAATATTGGACCATAAATGTTTAACATAAGTTATAGTACAAATTCATGATAACAAGTGGAGCCTAAAATAATTCTTCACTATAAGGAAAGAAAAATAAATATTTATTAAGTTGATTGTTTATTGATATTTCATAATCTGTATTGATGTCTATCAATTGGTAATAAATTCAATAGTTTTAAGAAGAACAAAGAGCATAGATATGGACTAAAAATGGATAGAGATTGATATATTAATTTAATTCCAGAGTCAAGATTAATTAGCATACTGGTCTATTTCAAATACATATTACCAAATAAGCATATCCTAGTTTTGTTAAGAAAATGGTGACTATATGGGGTGGTAGGCCTAGCTCGATTGGATAAATCATCCTATTGTAGGCAAGAGGTCACAAAGTCTAGTCTCCCCACCATCCCCGTAGTACCAGAGGGCATGTCATGCCAGCATCACTAGTCACATGAAATTTTTTTGCCAGGCGCACTACAGTTTATAGGGGGACTAATACCCGACCGATTCTTACAGTCTAAAAAAGAAAAGAAGGCCACTATATACATGCCCTATAGTGTTTTATAATATTCTACCATTTATTTCTCTCCCATAGAAAATTTAGCTAGAGAAAATTTATAACACTCATGAAATTTCCTAGAATGTATTTTCTAATCATAGAGACATTAGCTATGGACTCCTCTTTATAGACTACACCCTTAGCCCTTACAAAACAAATACTTGCATCATTTGACTCCCTATATTATAATTTAGTTTGTGTGTGCATGAAGTGGCTCCAAGACCAGGCATAATTATATTTTAAAGTTATGCATATATATGGCACTACACTTTTAGTTTGAGCCCTAAGTCATTAGTACAACAATCTTAGGGTAGGCACAAGTTCTCTCAAAATACTCTTTACTACTTTGCACTCTTTATCATACCATAGGTTTGTCAAAAAAAAAAAAAAACTCACAATTCTTCTTATAGTATGGATCTTTTGCATCTAAATAATTCTTTGTAGGTTAAGGGAATCAACATACTTTTGATTACTAGTTCACTTGTCAAATTGTACTACTTTACGCTTTTCAAAGTGTTGTTTGAAGACTACTTTGAAAACTTTTTGTTTCTCTTTGAATAACTATGATTTTTATAATGAACAAGCCTCTTTTTAAAATTGTGATGGGTATGTTCTCCTTGTTAATTTTTATATATGTCAAACTTTACAATATATTAGATCAATAATCTCATTTCAATTCTACAAAACAATCTCCAATATCTAACTCCACAAACCTAGGAAAAAGTTTTTGAAAAATAAAAAATTTACCACACAAACCATTTTATGTTTTGTAAGTAGTATCACCTGGATTCAACCATACTCATACAATTACATATAACCTTGTCATGTATAGGGGAGATGGGCCCATAGTGGAGCAAGGTCCAATAGTGGGGATAGAAGTTGTCCTCAGTGGGTCCCATAGTGAAGCATCTTAATATCCAATTGCAAAACACTTTTTATTCATAAAATACACAAACTGACAAATCATGTGATGCCACATCAGCACACCAATAAGATATGACATAGTGCACCACTATCAGTCTCACTTTTTTTTGGCATTTTTTGGATACTTAACAAAATGCATGTTGATGTGGCATCATATTGATGATGTGGCCCTAAAACGAAATACATAAGCATGTAAGTTGTCAAATAAACTATTGCACAAAATTAGGAATGATTTGAAATTTCCACGTAAGATTTAAAAAAACGCGAAGTTAGGGTGCTCCACTATGAACACCTCTCCCCTAGTCCCAACCATTCTACCGCATAGCAGGTAACATCCTCATTTTATCTTGTGACGTCGTTACCCAATGCTGGAATTCCTCTTCCTCTAACCCCAACAGGTTGCTTTCCCGTATAGTATCCCTTTTTAAAAGGATATTTCTTAAAGGATAAAAAGTATAGTCTAGGAGGCAAAGAAACGAGCCATCAATCAAATTCAGAAGTACTGAAAGTTTTAGCAGTTGCATCTGTCAACTGGCCCAGAGCATTACATCTTTTTTAATAGCAACTAAAAAGGGGCCATGTTTGCCGGCCATGTTTGTACGCAGGACGTGATAGTTACATTTCTCCTTTCCCACCTACCAACTGGTCCCTTTACCACTTGCTGCAGTCCATTCGACTTCGTGGGTTTGTATAATTTGTAATTGCAGACCTAGTTATTGATCAGAATATTATGTATTCCACCAGTGTTCTAGTATTACAGTGTTCCTAATTATACAATAGAGTATTACCTAATTACTGGTTTAGAGATCAGAATATTATGTTTGCTTTTTGCACGGTTAAGTTTGCGATTAGGAAAATGTCTTTTACTTGGGGTTTTGATTCTCTAATTTATAGAATTATGCTTTCTATTTTGTCCTTATTTCTTCTTTCGTATTTAATATCTGATGACTGACAATATTTAAAGAGTGTTTTGGGAGGATTGCTGTTAGCATTGCAAGTGGGCAAGTTCTATTAGACAAATAAATTTGAGATGAGTAATTAATGAAGGTGGTGGATGTCACATCCACAAGACACTCTCAAACACAAACATATGTAACAGACATGTTCAAATGTGTGTTGTTGCACAATATCATTAATTCACAACATGATTACAATCAATACATCGAATGCTACTGCATTCATGATTGCTTGATCATTACATTTGCTTGATGTCTTTGCTTTACAATTGCCCCATTATATAGAGGTTTTTCATTCATGCCTTGCCTTTCTAGACTGTTTTATTCCTCATCTAGAAACAATCTATTTCTAGAAACATCCTCTAGAACATTCTCACTTAGAACAATCCTACTTTCTAGAATTTTCCTTTTTTCTAGCTTTTTGTCTTTTTGTCTTTTAATTAATTAATTACAATTGATGGGAGAAATTACATATGCCAACACTCCCCCTTAATTTCGATCACATATTTTTCATTTCCAAATTTTGTTTTCTAAATCTTGTCTTTCAAGTCTACTGACTCACTCAATCCTTTTCTTGAATGATACTTTGAAATTGTCTTCAAGATCTATTGATCTCTTTCCTCAACTCTTTTCAACTCTCATCCCACTACTACGACAATCATTCAAACTTTAAATCTTTAGAATTTGAAACTGGAAGTCCTCTTTTTTGCGAACTCGCTACTTTTATCTTTCCATCTTCTTTGACGTCTTGCTAGACCAACAATCCTCTCTTGATTTCTTTTATCTTTGACATATGAACATTTCTACTTGAACAACCTTTTGAACATACCTGTCATCTTTTGCCAACTCGATCCATAATTCCATCCACAATCCATTTGCATGTTTCTTGTATTTGTCTACTCTCTTTCCCAACACATCTTCTATGATTTCTCAAACCACATATTCTGCATGGATGTAGATCCCAACATGTATTCTTTATATGTCCTTTCCTATGACAATGTGAACACTGCATACAATTCACTTCTCGAATAAATTTAGTTAAACTTGTATTATTTCCTTTACCTATGATATTCCAAGACCTTCATACTTTGGCCTCATTATTGGCTTAATTGGCTCTCTCATCCCTTGATCATGCCTTCCTAAACCTTTACCTTTGTATCCCATTCTTTCCATTATCTTTAAACTAACATTTTTTTCATTGCCATTACATATAACAACATTATCATTTTGGCAGTTTTTATCACAAATTTCTTCAGCAAAAACACATTTATCAATGAATGAATTCAAATCTTTTGTAGTGTGAAAATTATATTGCAGTTACTGATTATTAATCTCCTATCTAAATAGATTATTTGACTGTGAAAAATTAATTCTCACCAAATATTGAAAAATAACACAACTGCAACTTCACAAATAAACTCACAGGAATAGAGAAGAAAACATGCACAATAATGAACACAATATTTTTGGACAAATTTTTCATGGAAAAACCTCGAAGGGAAAACCACTACTACAGATGAGGAATTTTATTAAACTTCAGCAAATTAAGAGATACATAAATTGCTTGCCTCTTACTGGCAAAACTTTGGCAATATTCTTCTCCAGAAATTCTTCCCTCAATTTCTCCTACTGAAATTCCACAACTGCTACCCCCAATGCTATCACTACAAAACTATTTTCTCTCACTGCAAATCTACTTGCTATCACTGCAAGTCTTTCTCAAGTGTGTCTATTTGCTATCACTGCAAGTCTACTTGAGTGTGTGTTCTCCAAATGCCCATTGATCCCCTTTTATACCTTTCTCATTGGAAAACCAATGGCCATGATTTAATCTCAATCAATGGCTAAGATTAAATAGACTCTAACAACCCTAACTAACTGAATTCTAAAAGTCTCTAGAGGAATCAATTATTTAATTACATAATTATCTAGACAACTCACTCCTTTCTAGAAGTCTAGAAAATAATTAAATAAACATTCTTAGGAATGGAGCCACCTGTCCAAGCTACATATATTAACACTCCCTCTTAGCGAGGAAGGTGTTCTGCATGACACCCAACATATCTCTGAAGAAGATGAATTTTGCCTTCCCCAATGCCTTGGTCAAAATGTTTACTACTTGTTGATCTGTAGCTATATATTGTAGCTGAACAATCCCACACTGTACACAATCCCTGATGAAATGATATCTGATGTCTATATGCTTAGACCTATCATGAAACACCAGATTCTTAGACAATTTGATTCAACTTTGATTGTCGCAGTTTATCACCATAGTATCAACCCTCTAACCAAACAAAGCCACCAACAACTTCCGAAGCCATATCGCCTCACATATCGCCATGTTAATTGCTATGTATTCTGCCTCTGTAAAACTCAAAGCCACAAAATTTTGCTTCCTATTGTACCAAAGGACAACTCCTGATCCCAAACTAAAGCAACACCCTGAAGTTCTTTTCCTAGCTGTTGTACTGCCTTCCCAATTTGTGTCAGTATAGCCTATCAACCTGATACCATCACCTAGAGCATATCTAATACCATACTCAATTGTACCATGCAAATACCGCAACACATGCTTTGCCACTGTCCAATGCACTCTCTTTGGCTCCACCATAACTTACTAAGAGAGTTTACTGCAAAGGATATATCTGGCCTGGTGTTGACCAAATACATGAGAGACCCAATCAACTGCTTGTATAAGGTGGGGTCTACATCCTTCTCCCTAGATGAGTCTACCTTCTTCTAATTCATGATCATAGGAGTAGACATGGCTCTGCAATCTTCCATCTCAAACCTCCTCAAGATTTTGATGTAGTATTTCCCTTGTCCAAGGAAAATCTCTCCATCTGTATGCCATACCTCCATGCCTAGAAAGTAGTGCATAAGTCCCAAATCCTTCATCTTGAATTTTGCTGTAAGGTCCCTCTTGCACTACTCTATGAGCCCCAATGAACCTATTAAAAACAAGTCATCCACATATAGAACAAGAATGAGAACCTCACCTCCAACCACTAAGTAGTAGAGGTTAGCATCCACTTCACTCTTCACGAAGCCCATTCCTTGCAAGTATCTATCAATGTGCTCATACCATGCCCTGGGAGCCTACTTGAGTCTGTACAAATCTCTCTTCAATTTGCACATGTGGGTTTCACTACTATGTGCTACAAATCCCTCTAGTTGTTCTATGTATACCTCCTCTTTCAATTCACCATTAAGAAATGTCATCTTGACATCCATCTGATGGGTCTACCATCCCATCTATGCTACAAGTGAGATCATGACTCATGTAGAAGTATACCTGGCCATTGGAGTGAATGTCTCCTCATAGTCAATTCCATCCTTCTGAGAGAACCCCTTGGCCATGAACCTTTCCTTGTATTTCTCGATGCTACCATCTACACTGTGCTTGATCTTATAGATCCAGCGTGATCTAACCACTGCCCTATCTGTTGGTCTAGGGACAACCTCCCACACATCATTATGCACTATTGAGGTATATTCCTCAACCATCGCATCTACCACACCTACTGTTTTGTGACCTCCTAATAGCTGGAAGGCTCACTATCTACCAACTGACTAACTAATGCCATATAGTCATCATACCTAGCTGGTTGTCTCTACTATCTACTACTCATCCTAGGAGCTCCCACAAACTCTTGAGAATCCCTTTGTGACTGTTGGTTCCTGCTACCAATTGTAGAGGATGAATGATCTGGAGGATCTTCACCAAAATTTGAAGTTTCTCATTTCTCTCTAGAATTTGCACCATTAGAAAGACCTTAGCATCCTGATTCCAACGCAACTTGAATGGAGCGAAAAGGAGTCCGTTTGTGCAAGTTATGGTCAGTCAAACCTTGGGTCAAACTGGGATCAGGGGGTGTCCAAGAAGCAGAAACAATAATCATCTCAAAAATAAAAAGAACCAGTGTCATCGAAAAGAGCTCGTCGAGATGATTCCGATGGCGTTCATTTCGTCGAAATCCGACATCGTATGCTCAAGAGAAAGCTGGTCAAAGTTTCAAGTTGACTTTTGAGGTGACTGTACAGATGATGACGTCAGCAGTCAGTCCGTACTGTACAGACACAAGTGGATGAAATCTGGCAAAACATGTGGCAGCTATGTCATATTGTACGGATGAATCGTTGGATGACACGTGGAATCCGTACAGACACATCATCGGCTTTGTCAGTGTATGGGTCTATGCAGTCAGCAGTCTTGTCACGTGTCTGTCAGCATTGATGTGTCGCCATCGGCGAATTAGTGAATGACACGTGGCACACGTGGGTGAGTAGCAGGTTTACATGTGTCGGCACCATTGTAGGACTTTGTCGGTCAGTTGATTTGTTAAAATGTTTGTTAAAAATTTGTTGAATGGGTTTCGAACCCAACACCCTCCATTTTCTAGCAACCCGACCAATCGACGCACCGCGTAACGGCCACTAATTGAAGTGGGTGGGTGGTTTTTTTTATCATAGTAATATGTTTGGAAAAGCCAGCTGGTGGGGTTGGAACCCCGAACTGGCCGGCTAACAAAATGTACAACCACCGTTGCACCAACAAACATTGTTTAATATTATAGGGGGCCGGTCGGTTTTGATGAATTTCCAAAGCCGAAAACCTTTAAAATAAAACAAACTCCCCTATAATTTAAAAATAAAAACAAACAATAATCTTTTTAAAGATTAAATCAAAACCTCTTCATCAATAAAAGCCCGATGGGAATAAAATGAAGGGCTTAAATTTATTTTATATAGATAGTGGGGGTTATTTTTAAAGATTTATATGCAAAAGTGGGAGATTATGTAAATCATATGGTTTTATACCATATTGGGTGAATTTTTTTTATAAAAGGGATGTAAGGGTGAGAGTTGAGTTAAGTGATTTTGATGTGAAACTCAGATTTTTCAAGTTGAGAGAAACAGGTGTCGGGTGATACGAAGAAAGGAGATTTTTGAGCCATTTTCGTACATCAGAGTATTGTCATGCTGCCGAAGTGCTCAAAGAAATGGTCTTGGTGCATTTGTAATTGATTTTGGAGAATAATTGGATCAGTTTCACTCTATTGGAGCAGACTCGGAGACGTAGTCACGCTTGTGGCGAACTCCATAATCAAACCCCTATTTGCACTTTTTCTCCTTCTCTCTCACATTCTGACTCTCAATTCTGTTGGCTTCACTTTGTTATTCTCGTTACTTTAATTATTTATGTGAGTTAATTTTGTTCTGATTAACTTGGATAAATCTTTGTAAAAGTTAAGCATTCAATTCCACAAATTAGTCTAGATCCTATATAGATCAATGAAGTATCAACCTCCATATCTCCTTGATGCATCTCTTGGATCTGCTGCATCTGCTGCTCCATACTTTGTGAACTCTCAACACCTGAGCTTGTGCTTGTACTAGTAACTATACTCGAGCTTCACTATCCTTGATTTGGTTGAACGATCCTTGGAGCTTTCGCTAGCTGCTCACTCTGATCATCTATTTAAAAATATTTCAACCTCTTGAATGCCTTGTCCTCCATGAACTTGACATCATGCCTGACTATAATCCTTCTGGTTCCTAGAATAAATATTCAATATTCCTTTGAGGTTTCACTATACCCCACAAAGTACCCTCTTTCTGCAGTCTGATCTAACTTGGAACATGCCAGCCTTGGAATGTGACAATATGTTAAAATCTCAAATATCTTGAAGTGGCTGACATCTGGCTTATTCCCTAAGAATTCCTCCTCTGGTGTCATCTTTCCCAATACCTTATGTGGAACTGTATTCTGTATGTATATTTTCGTATTGCATGCCTTTGCCCATAAGTAACGTGGCATATCCTGGTCATGCAACATATCCCTTTTCACCTTTGATATAGACCGATTCTTCCTCCCAGCAACCCCATTCTACTATGGGTTGTAAGGAATAGTCCACTCTCTCTTGATTCCTTCCCTGGTACAGAACTCCTGGAACTCTTTCCCTTTGTACTCGCTTCCATTGTCTGACTGAAGAACCTTTATCTTCCTCCCTTTCGAATTCTCCACAAGAGCCTTGAACTCTTGGAAGCGACTGAAAACCTCATCCTTGGTCTTCAAGAAGTATATCCAAGTCTTCCTGGAGAAATCATCAATAAAATTAACAAAGTACTTGTATCCTCTGAGAGACTTCAGCGACATTGGTCCACATATATCTAAATGTACTAGATCAAGAACACCCTTAGATCTAGTGTCACTCCTTGGAAAAGATGCTTTCACAAACTTCCCCAACACACATCGCTTACATATATCATCATGCTTTGTGCTCACCTCTAGAACACCTGTCACTATCTCACGAAGCAATTTAAGTGCTCCATGATGTATATGGCCCATCCTCTTATGCGATAGCTATCCTTGATCTCTAGAATTACTGCTACTCATCAGTGCCTTGTGAGTATCAAACTGCAACCTATAAAGCTGACCACTCCTAACTCCAATAGCTGTGGGTGATTTCCAATCCTTTTTCTTGATTAACACATTCGCCCCTCTCAAGAGTACATTGTAACCTTTATCCTGAAGGATAGATACATAAATCAAATTCATACCCAAGCCTGGAACATGCAACACATCATGAATGGGAATCTGCTTGCCATTCTCCCTTAGAAATAGAACAGTGCCTTTCCGAACTGGATTGAGCTTGGGCATGTCCCCCATAGAAATTTGGACCTTGGTGTCCTCCTTATAGCTAGAGAAGTACTCTCTAACTCAGACTGTCATATGAAATGGTGCCCCATTGTCTATATACCAGACATGCTGTGAGGTTGAGCTAACCATACAAGCTATGAGTGCAAACTCATCCTCCATTCTACTGGAGAGCTCATCTGCACTTGCTAAAGCCATCGTTTGCTTCTTTCCTTTCTTTTCATTCTTCTTCCATTGCGGGAAATTGCTGACACAGTGGCCAAACTCATGGCATCCATAAAACTTGACTTTAGAAAAGTGCTTCTCACTTTGTGGATTTGATCCTTTGCTAGACCCCTTCTTCATTTTCCCTTTTCCTGCTAGGGCAACGTTTTCCTGCTTTGCCTCACTTTTCTGACTCTTACTGCTAGTACCATTGACAAGACTAAGTCTAAGCTCCTCCTAAGTGAGGTCACTCAATAGTCGATCCTAACTCAGTAAGGTGTCTCATCCATTAATAACTTGAACAAAGACATCCCACTGCTTAGTAAACCCATTTAGGGCTATCCATACTAGCTCATCCTCATCTAGTTTATCTCCAAAAGGTGCCAACTCATCGTTGACAAGTCTAATTCTGGTGAGGTAACTTGTCATGTCTTCTCCCTTGTTCATCTAAGTATTTCTCAACTTCTCTCTGAGAGTCAGCTTTCGGTTAGTGGTAGCATTCTGGTACAAATTCAGAATGGTGTCCCACATCTTCTTCGCTATATCTAACTCTGTGACATGTGGAATAATATGGTCCTTGACACCATCAAGAATCAAACTCCTCACCTTGGAGTCTTCCTTCTTATGTGCTAAGAGTTGTGCTAGATCTATAGGTACAAGTACAACACTGGTCACATATTCCTTGATACCATTCTCTTCCAGCAATAAAGAAATTTTGGCTTTTCAGACACCAAAATTTGAGGCTCCATCCAATTTGTCCTTATCTCTTAAACCTACTAAGGCCATCTCAAAAGAAAATAATAATAAAAATAATTCTGAAGAGGTAGCACTGGGTTTTATAAACCCTCAATTTTCCTTTATGTGTTGAGCCTTGTCTACCCTCATATCAACTCTAATACAATGTGAAAATTCTATTGCAGCTACCGATTATTAATCTCCTATCTAAATAGATTATTTGACTATAGAAAATTAATTCTCACCAAATATTGAAAAATAAAACAACTGCAACTTCACAAATAAACTCACAGGAATAGAGAAGAAAACATGCACAATAATGAACACAATATTTTTGGACAAATTTTCTATGGAAAAACCCCGAAGGGAAAACCACTACTATAGATGAGGAATTTTATTAAACTTCAGCAAATTAAGAGATACATAAACTGCTTGCCTCTTATTGGCAGAACTCCAAAAATATTCTTCTCCATAAATTCTTCCCTCAATTTCTCCTGCTGAAATTCCATAACTACTATCCCCAACGCTATCACTATGTCCTTGCTATCACTACAAAACTATTTTCTCTCACTACAAATCTACTTGCTATCACTACAAGTCTTTCTCAAGCGTGTCTACTTGCTATCACTGGAAGTCTACTTGAGTGCGTGTTCTCCAACTTCCCATTGATCCCCTTTTATACCTTTCTCATTGGAAAACCAATGGCCATGATTTAATCTCAATCAATGGCTAAGATTAAATAGACTCTAACAACCCTAGCTAACTAGATTCTAGAAGTCTCTAGAGGAATCAATTATTTAATTACATAATTATCTAGACAACTCACTCCTTTCTCAAAGTCTCTAAAAAATAATTAAATAATTAAATAAACATTTCTTGGGAATGGAGACACCTGTCCAAGCTACATAAATTAACATGTAATACAAGAAACATCACATACGAATTTTGACTTCAAACATTCATTCAATTTTGTAATTTCCTTCATCTGCAAACTATTTACTTCTTCTAATTTCTTTAATTTCTCCTCTAAGTCATCAACCAATTTCATTCTTTGTTCCTTTTCTTAATCTCATCAAACAATTTTAGTTCTTCTTCAAGCTCTTTATTTTTCTCTCTAAGTTTGGATGATCCCTTCACCTGCCAATTATGTAATTCTTCAACAAAATTTAACCTATCCTATAGCTCTTCAATTTTCTCTTTATAATCACTAATTTCATTTAAAATCTTACATCTTTTTGCTGATCTCTCATTCATCATTGCAAACCTTTCTTTCTCTAGTTCCATTAATTTTTCATTTAGACAATCCATCTCGGAAATTAAACTTGCATTTTCTTTGAACACTCTTTTACCTTGCTTTCCCATTAGAACAAACAATTTTAACTCACCTTATCCTTCTTCTAGAAAATTTTTGTGCCACCTCTTCCTTGATATCTACTCAATGCTAATCAATCTTTGAATAGTTGTATCCTTTTGGGCTCCCCCTTAAACTGCAATTTGCAAAATTCACAGTCGTCTATTATCATCCAACTTTGATCTATCTATAGTTAAAAGCCCTTGGCTTTTGACAAAAAAATTTGAACAATCTTATTTCTACAATCCCATAGCACTTACAACAACATTTCTTACAAATCTTTATGCTCTTCCTTCATTTTTTCAATTAGATTTTTTTCTGTAAAATATAAATATTTCCTTAAAAGAATCAAACACTATTTAACTTAATGCTTCCTTGGGTAGCTATGACTACATGTGGGCATGAGTGAACTCGATTTTGTGAACAATCTCAAAAATTAGACCTCCTTAAATTTGTGATAGCGATTTAATCTAGATTCAGTGCCTTCTCCCTCCTATGATGATTTCTTCAAACAATGACAACAAAAAAACAATTATTTAGAGACAACTATTTACCTTTTCTAAATGCTCACAACTCTTGAAGAAAAAAATGATCTACCAATAAATAAAGTTTGTTTTATGACAACAATCTCCTTTTAACAAATTATGCACTTTTCTTCTTGCATTGACGACTGCTAGCTTGACTTCCTCTTGATCTCCTATATTCTATAGCTTTAAACTACCAGGCTCTGATACCACATGATGGTGGTGGATGTCACATATACAAGACACTCTCAAACACAAAAAAATGTAACATACATGCTCAAATGTGTGGTGCTGCACAATATCATTAATTCACAACATGATTACAATCAATACATCAAATGTTGCTGCATTCATAATCACTTGATCATTACATTTGCTTAATGCCTTTGCTTTACAATTGCCTCATTATATAGAGGTTTTCCATTCATGCCTTGCCTTTCTATACTGTTCTATTCCTCATCTATAAACAATCTATTTCTAGAAACTTCCTCTAGAACATTCCTACTTTCTAGAATTTTCCTTTTTTTTAGCTTTTTGTCTTTTTGTGTTTTAATTAATTAATTACAATTGACGAGAGAAATTAAATATGCCAACAATAAAGGAATAATGATGTTATCTCATCATTGACAAATAAATTGTGTTAGTATGGTTCTTAGTAGCTAGGAACTCCCTATCTATGTATGTAAGACACTACTATAGAATCTGAGAGCATAGCACACACTAGTATAGGTAAAATGATAGATGCCTTGTATTGATGAAGATGTTAGTATATGGAATGTAGCCTATAATTTGGGAAGGTGAAAACTCTTGATGCTCTCCAATATGGTAAAATAGCTTCTTAGGACATGGTTAATTCATGTGAGCATTGCAATGTAGAGTGTGAACATGGAAGCTTTTGTCAAGGTAATGCCCCCCACATGGATAAGATGGTGCAATATAAGGTGTAAAAGGTTTGTCTTGGTTAAATTATGATGATTCTAATGTGAGATATAACAATAATAATAACATCTTTGTAAGAAAAAAGCATGAGGACCTTGAAACTTGTATCACTAAAAATGGCTCTAGGAAAATTCATTGTCAGCAATTTACTGACGAAAAATTCACTGCTAGCATTTCACCGCCAGCAATTCACTACCAGCAATTCACCGCCAGCATTAATATTTTTAATATATATTTGAAAAACTATTAAAAATATTAATGTGGTTAATTTTCCATTGTGGTGAATTATGGTGGTGAGTTTTACTTGGCGGTGAATTTTCTGTCGGTGAATTTTCCATGGCGATGAATTGTTGGCAGTGAATTTTCCTGCGGTAAATTGTCCATATGCCATTAAAAACATAGTTTACAAGAGAAAACGTGGTACGCCCAAATGTATAGATGTGGACACAAGATGTGAGAAGAAAGGCATGATTCTTTCAAAATATTTATCAGTGTAGTATCATAATCATCCATATGACAAATTAAGCTATACCTAGTTGGTTTGATAATTGTCACATGATAAAAAATCATAATGATGATATCAATAGAGAAGTGTGAAAGCACATGTAAATAAGATGTGATTGTGAAGGTACACATGAAATTGTATCTCATTTATGTCTATTATTATCGTAGGGTTTGAAAAACCAATCTCATAAATGTGAATGGTACATGACATGAATAATAGAATTGATAAGAAAAAACCAACATGATCTAATAGTGAGTATAGATAGGTGCCATAAATCAATGTGATCATCTATATGTGACACATGTCAAAAATACTTTTGACATTAAAACAAGCCATCATAAATATAGTGCATATGAAAACAAGCTCCCAAATGTATGTAGGTCATACATCACTATGAATAATCTATGATCAATCATCTATATATTCATATTATCTAAAGAAAAAAGCTCATAGGACCTATGGGTCGGAAGAAATAAGTTTTTACCTGGCTTTATAAGGATGAATAGTAAGATGTAACTTTCATTTGCACTTTTACCCACAAGAGACCAATACATTAAGGATTATATGTTGTTTTTATATTTGACATGATGGTTGTAAGATGGAGTATTGTGATCATTAGAGGGGATTGGGTGTGGACTTAGATCAACTAGGGCTACACTATACATATCATGAGTAATTTTGAAATTCTATTTTTATTATATATATATTTTTAAAAGTTTTTTAGATTTTTTGTGTAATTACAAATAATATATTTTTGGGGTTTTGTGTTAATAAAATATTAAATCCATGACACCAACCATACGCTATATGTTTGACCTATGGATTGAATTTTCTTTGAAAATTTGACCCTAACTAGCACATATGGATCACTATGTAATTTTTCAAAATTTTCTTTGAATTTTAGTATTTTATATGTTCAAATAATATTTTATTTTCTTATAGTTTTGTTGTATTGTGTATGAGCTACAAATATATGAGCATCTAGAAGATCTATTATTGGCTAGTTTATGTGCTATCCCACCAATGAGGATTAGCAATGTTAGGGTAGTGTACCTAAGAGATTTTGTTATCTTACCCAAACATCACTTTGATAGTTAGATATTCATAACACCAACCCACAAGTAGGATTTTGATACAACTATATTTCACCTAGCAATGAGAAAGATGATGGTCTATATTGAGCACATGGGGTATTTTATGAATTAAAATATGAGGTAGGTGACTAGAGGCTCACATCAACACACACTAGTAGGATCATGTTCTCTATCTATACTAAACATATCACATGGGGTATCATCAGGGTTATGGTATCACATTTGTTGAGAGCATGATATGCCCCATGCAATATGGATAAAAGTATATTTTGTTGATTGTTGGCCACTCCATTTTACTAGATGATACAAGTTCCTTGTTTGAATATGGTTTGACATAATTACATATAGAGGTGATATATCAAAATATAGTGTTTTTAGACCTCTACATTCTAAAACAATTATGTAATAACTTGCATACTTTCCTTGATTAGGGATTGACAATTTTATATTGATAACACTAGAACAATTGTAATCAATATAATTATGTGTAACTTCCGCATTAAATATTTGTAAATAAAAGAAAGAAATAGTGTCACAAGTTGTTTAGTCCAAAATTAATGAGTTTTGCCTTAGCCAAAAATTGAAATCGGCATGGAAGAAAGGATCCCGATTTTTAAAAGCGGGATCTCGTACGGTTCGATCCCGAGCACGAGACCCAGATTCACGGTTCCGATCGAGAGACCAAGCGGATCCCGATTTTAAAAATTGGGATCCCGCTTCCCCGGACTCCAACTCAACGAGACCGATTTTTAATAAACGGAATTGCGGGATCCCGATTTATAGAGAACGGGATCCCGAGTTATATAAATCGGGATCCCGTTTTATAGTGTTATTTTTAAAAATAGCAGTTTTCACTGCTGCGAACGGGACCCCGAATTGCTTGGCGACAGCGACATCAACATCAGCTACAGGTACGCCACTTCTTCACACATTTTTTTAGTTTGAATTGAAATTTTAAAAGAAATACGTTAATTTACATGTTTTTTTTTCAATTTATGTCACGTTTTAATGCTTTTTTTAATTGTTATATTAGAATTCAATAGTTGCAAATTAGATGAAAACTTGCAATGAAATTTAAACGTTTTTTAATAAAATTGAGAAAAAAAACATTGAATTGTGTGTTAGAAACAAATTTTAACTTTTAAATCTTAAATTGATCAATTAAACCCAAAAAAAATTGATTTTGAAAACCTTAATTGAAACAAAACAAAAAAAATTGCATTTCAAAACCCTAGAGATCGAAATGAAATAAAACATCGCATTTACAAATCCAAATCGAGCTTTTTGAAACCCTAAATTCAAATCAAACGAAAAAAATGAATTTGAAAACCCTAGTTTGAATTGAAACGAAAAAAAATCATTAAAAACCCTAATTGTTTAAAACTGAAACCCTAAATTGAATTGGAACAAAAAAAATTGTTAAAACCCTAAGTTTGCTAAACCCTAGACCCTAAACTGTAAAATCTAAACCCATAATACTAAAGCATTTGAAATTTATGAACCCTAGACCCTAATCTTTCATTGGACATACCTAAAATTATGTAGGTTCAATATCAAGAATGGGTCTATTTGGTAGATTTATGAAAACTATTTTGAATATCTAGAATGCCATAAAAGTATAATTATAGCAATTCCAATTGGAAACACTTCCAGATACATATATATCCTAGATAATAATCCACCCATCCTCAATCATAATGGATTATTTGACAATTAAGAGAGATTCAATTTAACCATAAAATTACCTATATTTTGATACTATATAGATTTATGTGGAAGGATAGAAATGCATCAATATGCTTTGTGCCATATTTTATGAATATTAATATTTAAGAAAAATCTAGATAAGATTGACCTAAGTAGATGATTTATGTAAGGGCTTTTTAGTGAACAAGTGACACACCATGGAGATAGGGATGGTACTTAAATTCTTATTTATAAATATAGTTTACCCCCTTTAAATTTGTATTTGGTTTTTATAATGAGTTGAAATTATCAATGTGTTACATAAAAGAAATTTGTGCTTAGATATATTTAAATTATATAATAAAGATCTATAGTTATATAAAATAGGGAATCCAACATGAGGAATAAACCTTTAATGTGCCATTGTGTGCATCTAATTTATGCCAATGATTTAGTAAGAGTGATCGTCTAAGAGGATGAAATTTAAGCCTTGAAAAATTGTAAGATCTAACACTATTTTAATGTAGTTTTATATGTGTGTACATGTCCACTATGTTTTTTGAGTTTATGTTAATGTAAGATAAGGAGGATTGGTGGATATATTTGAAATCTAAAGAAAAAACAAAAATGATGTGAATATATAGATATATATTTGTAAAATGATTCTTTAACTTATCTATATTAAACATTGTATATTATCTCTATATTACTATCATGGCTTGATTTTCATTATGTCTACTAAATGTTGCTATATTTATTCATTGTTGTAATTAAATTATAGGGCTCAATGTGTAATCTATTTTACATCAAATTTTATAGTAGACTTATAATCCTAGAATGTTTGTAAATTTAATAGCTAACAAATAACTTGATAGGTGCAACTAAAAACCAAAAAATGTGGTTTGATTTATCTCCATTAGGCTGGAAAGCTAAAAAATCTACTAGGTTTATCCCTATTAGGTTGAAAACCCAAAAGTGTAGCTTAATAAACTTACAAGTGGTGAAAACTCACAAAAGCACTAGAAACTAATATTTGCAAAACTACCCTTGACATATCAAAAAAAGCCAAAGGTCACCATATGTCATACCTATATAGGTTGTATAGTTATATTGGATACCTTATAGTATCTCCTATTGGTTATATATGTTTGAAGATGACATTAGCGACACATCCCTACATTTATATGAGATATATTATTAACATGTCGTGTTACACATATGCTAAGATACTCAAATATGGATAAGGAGAACTAGGGAATATATATTAGAAGAGAAAGATATACTAAGCTATCCAATATTATATTTTTGTACTTAGTGTAGAAGAGAAATTCTAGACCAAGAATGCAAGTGCAAACTCAATACTCTACTTCTAATGAAAGGTAAATAAAATAATGAAAGATTAGAGAAGCATAATATGTTCCATAACATTCTTTTATGGCTCTAAATGTATGTGTTGAAGTTGCTCTTTGGTTCTCTAATGTGATAACATATACATACAAATTTTATCATATGGAAACATTTGGGGATGTCATTATTTTATAGAGTTGAGGGGAAAGGAATGGAGGACTAGGTTTTTTTGGAATCGAGGACTAGAATTTCATGAGAGAATTTTTGAATTTGAATTTGAGAGGGAAGAGAGAATTAAATGTAGGTGGTTGGGTTGATGGAGGGCTTGTGTTGACTTGATTAGGTAGATGGGAATAATTGAATGCTAATTTGAATTTGGATTGAAGGTCTAAGTTGGAAATGAATGGCTATGATTAGTCTAATTGATTTGATGGCTAGGATAGATTATTAATTTCATTTTAGATTTGATGAAGTGGAAGTAAGTTACATTAGTTTGAGTTTGGATTGGTGATTTGGAATTATTTTAATTTTAAGCTATGGATGTGACATGATTATCCCCTTAATGGTTGATTAAAAGTTAGGATTTGGGGATTTTAGCTAATTAAATAATAAACTCTAAAGTCTAAACCGTAAACCCTAAAGCCATCATTTTTTCTTAGGCTCTTAATGAAATTTGGTTGTCTTAGGCAACTCCACCAAATTTCATTACCTTATGCCATGTAATTGTTTCCTAGGATCTTGCAGCATGTAGATCCCCTTAAGCTATCCTATTACCTTAAACCCTAAACTCTAAAGTCTAAACCCTAAACCCTAAAGCCATCATTTTTTCTTTAAAGGCTCTTAATGAAATTTGGTTGCCTTCGGCAACTTCACCAAATTTTATTCATTTGAGCCATGCCATTTTCTCCTAGGACCTCACTAGATGTGAATCCCCTTAAGCCATCCTGTCACCCTAAATCGTAATTCAATTTTCTTAAGGGGTTGACAATATGACATTTCTTAAGGGGATTAAAGAAGTTCTTAAAATTTGGTGATCAAAGTTGCCCAAGGCCCAACCAAATTTAACAATAATAAGATCCTGCAAGATTATACAATATCAATTTAGTTAATTGTATTTTCATTCAAGTAACATATTCCTTAGACATATAAATGAGGCTTACATATAATTTTATCATTTTTATTCAATTATTTAAGGCCATTTATATTGAATGGTTTAACTTGGTATTTCCTAAACATGTATCTTACATCTTGAAATTACAAATCTAATGCAGGTTCACTCATATCTTGAAGATCTCATGGATCCATTCAATAATATTCGCAATCCACCTCCATGCCATCCATCTCCAACACCTTCACCTCCACCTCCGCCCACTCCACCTCGTAACCCCCCACCTCCACCACCTGAAATCAATGAGCATGCTCGTTTGCAAGCACAAATCAATGCTTCTGCTAGAACAATCCAAGATCAAATCAACATTATTCAAAAATGAAGAATGTGTCGCATCACTGCGGGAGGATGTTTGGTATCTAGGGGATGCAAACCCTTGTTGATGCCGGCTGCATAATGATGGGACTACAGATGAGTTAATCGACAATGGCTAGACGAGAGGAGAACTCCTAATTTTGAAAAGGAAAACACAAAGAAATGAATATCTATGTAGTAGAGAGCCATAATAGTTTATAAATTAAAACAATGATCTTAAATAGTTATGAATTTATAAATTTGGTGAACAATGGATATTTTGTGTGATGAATTTATAAATTTGGTTCCAAATGGATATTTTTAGTGACATGAATTTATGATTTTGGTTCTATATGGATATTTTTAGTGACATGGATTTGTGAAGTTGGTGGAATTTATGAACTTATAATGAATAGTATATAATAGTATATATTTAATGACTATCTATTAGATCATGATTTCTCCTGCTGAAAAATTGTGTGTGTGTTAAAGACATAAAATGAGATTTTGTGAATGTTTCAAGTTTATTGTTTAGTATGTATGTGCATGTATTAAAAATTTGTATAATAGTTCTTAAATTTTGAAATTTGTATATGTATGTATGTATAGTTTAGTTTAATGATTTGTACGCATGCAAATTATGTATCATATTTTTTATTTTAAATGTACATGTACATACATTTAATTTTTAATTTTGTATGGACATGCTCTTGAGTTGAACAATCAATGTATATTTATGTGCATTTCATTTAAATATATGAGCTTAATATATATGTTGCTCATCCTATTTCAATTATTTATATATGATCTTAATTTTTGTATGCGCATGGGTCCTATTTTGTATGATTTTAAATGCAGGTGCACATTATATCAAGCATATATCATGGATGATTTTAACATTGATGATATCATCAATCCACCACCTGAGCCACAGCCGATCCGCCTCCCTCCCCCCCTCGACCTCCCTCCCCACCTCCACCTCCACCTCCACCTTATATGCCACCTCCAGCACCTATGGCATCTGATGAGGCTCGCTTGAGAGCACGTATAAATGATCAAGTTGCATCCTTACAGACACAAATCAATGCTATGCAGAGTCAAGCATTGATTGCACCACATGTGAGACGTTTTGCATCTGTAATGCAAAACGTTGTTGATTCCATTAGGATGATCGATTCGGATCTTGATAGGCATCGAATTTAGAGAGAGAACAAATGAGACAATTCTTTTATTCCTGATGATCTCTTGGAGAAAAAATATTAGACTCCAGCCAACAAAAGCCCATCTTAGCCCTACTTCTTGACCCTCATAATTCACAACCCATTCCACCCAACAAATCTTAGAATATCCATGAGGGTGGTATGTGACATCCACGATGATTGCACATTTTTGGGATCGATATATGGCTTTTGATAGTCCCCACATGCTAATTCAGAGTGCCCATTGTATTTTTGGAGAAAAACTGTGATGTAGAGTTTGTTTTGGGGCAAAAGCCCAATTATTTTGATTTTAGATCATTTCAGGGTGTTGGTGGCGGCATGCCACAACAGAGATTAGGGGCAAGGGTTGATCCCCGACGCCACGTGCATGCGCAACCCCTTGTTGTTGCTCCCGGTCCTCCCATTCCTACAACTATACATCATCAACATTAGGTTCCCTTAGTCTCAACATTAGGTTCCCTTAGTACACTCGCAGGAGACCTTGATCAAGACGCTCGCTATAGCGAGTGGGGAGCATAGAGATTTATGATGATGATGGAGGAGTTTTTATGAGCTGGAACCAGTAATCGCCTGTGAGTGTCGGTAGACCTCGGCCCCCATATATGTACCTAGTTGTCATCAAGTGTGTTATGGATCTGATCAGTTACACCTAGTTCGTGACTCGGGAGATTCTCGTGGTCTATCCTGGTCGCGATCAGTTCATTTGTAGAGTTCCTCGTGAGCGTAACATCACCCCAAGGGACACTACGACATAGGTATAAATATGCATCTAGATGTACGTTCATTTTATTAGAATTTTGATAGTTGTATATATCAAAGAAAAGTTTGCAATACATTTTAACAATCAAATTGTTTGGTGTACAAATGACACTAACGATGCAAGGGAAATCATCTGTTCCACGAGTACATACATTGACACCGATCGTACTCGACAACCCTTATGGGTATTTTGATTTCAGCTTTTAAAATTATATATGAAATAATAAATTATTTAACTTGAGTTTTAAATTTATAATTGAATCACATATATGTTTCAAATATTTATGTTGGTTTAGGTGAGTCAATCGACATCCACGTCGATTCCTCCCGAGGGATTGTCAAGCACTCCTCCACTATCGAGCGTCATAGATTAGGGGCAGGTACATTCATATTGTAAATTTGTTTAAAGTTTACATTAGTATAGTTACAATTTTATGAGTTTTGAATTCACTAGATATATGAAACACATGCATGTACACTTGTAAATATTATAAGCGTTAAATGTCTATGTACATGTATGTCTAGGTTGATACCACAATAAGAATGTAGTACTGGGGCAACATTCGATGTTGCGCTTACTCGCGGAGGCCACTGATTTCCGTGTTGTTTACAAACTTTCTAAAAAATGTGCAAACTTGAATATATATGTATATATTAACCTAACTGGAATTGTACATGCTTAATTTTGATCTTGTGGTGGACTTTGTTGGTGCAACTTTCTCAAATTCTTAACTCCGTGGTATTATAGTTACACCCTAAATTCAGAGTGACATGTAGAGCAGCCAGATGAAATGGTAATTTTATTTTTATTATATTTAAAAGTGGAATTATAAATTTTAAATTGAATATATACACATTATATATTTTCTACATATTCTTTTTTCTTTTTATAGCATGAGACACATCCTGTAGTTGAGCATGTACATACAGGTCCTGGAGAAGAGCCTAGTGCACAAGCTTAGAATATGGTATGTAATTAAAATATGATAAATTCTGAATTAAATTGAATAAAAAAATAATAATTGTAGAGTTGTACATCTAATTTCGAATTTCTTTGTCTTGTTTATGTAGACTGATTTAGAGAATTTAGAGGTTTCTTCAGGCTCACCAAAGCATCCAGATTTAGAGATGGTGGTAATTTAATTTTATGATCGATTATAAATAAAATTGTCATTAAATTATTTTTTATTGTCTTACATATAATTTCATCTTTCTCTTATGTACAGAGTGTTTCAGGTCATCCACATAGTCCGCATGGTGTGAAGAGGTCTCTTGATTATAGAGACAGTACATGACCTACAAACATGTGATTTTATGTGTTTTATATTTCTTGTAACTTATCATGTACTCTGTTGGACTTTATTTCATGTGTGCTTAATATATTGGTTTCATACACTTAATATGTTACATAAATTATGGACTTTATTATTGTTTGAAATTTTAATTTACGCATCTACATTTATGCATTTTATGTTCATAATGAAGACATTAATATAGGACATTAATGTGAAATTTAATAACACTTCATAATTGTAGAATACTTAGGTTTAATCTTCTTTTTCAATGAACAAGAAGATATTTTCCTTCTAATGTATTAATTTTAATTTTATGAGAGAAAATTTATGTGGATTTACCTACTTATTTAGTTCTATAAATTGAATTTTACCTCATTGTTGGTGCACTTGGAATTCCTATACCTTCTGAATATCATGGATATCACCATTCTTTGTTATTTTATTCTTTAATTTTTCCTTAACTAAATTGACAAATAAAGTCATTGCTCTAAACTCTTAAGCAAATAAAATTCTTTATAGTGGAAAAATCTAACAAGGTATTGATATAATTAGCTAATGTACATATTTATAAAATGACACCATTAGTTTCTCACTAGTAATGGAAAAAAGTGTTCCTACTAAAAATTAAGGAAAGAGGTAATCATTAGAAAAAATATAAATTATGATAACATAAGAATGTGTATATGTAAAACAATTGTAACCATTAGGTGATGAATACGTAGTGTACACACATGATAAATTTTAAAAATGATGAATATGGAGCCCAATCCAACGGAAAATTAATTTCATCATTGTTTCCCCCATTTAGAATATCATGATTGTGTGTAGTGTATGAAAATGAATAAAAGTCTTGTCTCCATGTGTCAATAACAAGAAAAAAAAAAAAGAATATCACATAAATTATATGATAATATAAGAATGTGTATATGTAAAACAATTGTAACCATTAGGTGATGAATACGTAGTGTACACACATGATAAATTTTAAAAATGATGAATATGGAGCTCAATCCAAAGGAAAATTAATTTTATCATTGTTTCCCCCATTTAGAATATCATGATTGTGTGTTGTGTATGAAAATGAATAAAAGTCTTGTCTCCATGTGTCAATAACAAGAAAAAAAAAAGAATATCACATAAACTATGTACATAAGAAATAGAAATATGACCCACAAAATTTTCTCTGTGAATTAAGGTTAGGGTTATAGGATAAAACTTTGGGTAAAGGTTAGGATTAGGAGACAACTAGAGTTAGGGTTAGGTTTCAATTAGGGTTAGATACAACAAGGCTTAGGGATAGGGATTTCACTCTTAGGGACAGTGGTATGGTTCATCTACCACTAATTTTATAAGTTGTCAAAACAAATA
>VDFB02142402.1:0-65702 GCA_007258455.2 Sequoia sempervirens | reverse complement strand
AGTAATGTCTCCATTTCTTCAAGGATTGAACTATGGCATATAAATCCTGATCATATACTGAATATCTCCTCTTAGCATCATTCAACTTTTCACTGAAATAAGCTACAAGCCTCCCTTCTTGACTCAACACTGCTCCAATTGCACTTCCACTTGCATCACAATCCACTTGAAATACCTTACTGAAATCCATAACACGAGTATTGGTTGTTCTGTCACTTTTTGCTTCAGCAAATCAAAACTCGTGTCTACTCTAGATGTCCATCTAAATTCCTTCCTATCTCCCCTCATTGTCTCTATCATAGGGCTACAAATAGAACTAAAATTCCTAATGAACTTTCTATAGAAACTAGCCAATCCATGAAATGATCTCACCTCTCCAAGGCTTTCTGGTGTAGGCCACTCAACAATCACTCTTACCTTCTCAGGGTCCATCTTCAATCCATCCACAAATATAACAAATCCAAGATATACCAATTCCTCCTTCATGAAACTACACTTCTTAATGTTTATCAACAACTGTTCTTCTATCAACCTCTACAAAACTTGTCTGATATGCAACAAATGTTCTTCCCTACTCTTACTGAAAATCAAGATGCCATCCAAATAAACAATCACAAACTTACCTAATAACTTCTTCAATACGTCATTCATCAACCTCATGAAAGTACTCGGTGCATTTGTCAATCCAAAGGGAATCACCAACCATTCATACAATCCTTCATTTGTCTTGAATGATGTCTTCCACTCATCTCCTTCTCTGATTCTAATCTAATGATATCCAATTTTCAAGTCTATCTTTGTAAAATATCTGGCTCCACTCAAACAATCCATAATGTCATCCATCTAGGGCAATGGAAATCTATACTTCACTGTGATCTTGTTTATTGCTCTAGAGTCTATACATATCCTCCATTCTCCATCTTTTTTAGGTGCTAACATAGCAGGTACTACACATGGGCTTAAGATTTCTCTAATCAAACATTTCTTTAGAAATTATTGCATTTGTCTATTCAGTTCCTCATTTTCTAAAGGTGTCATCTGGTGTGTTGCTTTATTAGGAAAACTAGCTCCAGGAATCAAATCCATACAATGAATAATACTCCTCATAGGTGGTAATCCATCAAGTATATTATCTGAAATGATCTCCTCAAAATCTTTCAACAACTCCTTTATCTCTTTTGGGTGTTATTTTACATGCTTCAGATCTTCATCCTTCTTAGGAACTAAGGCATAACACACGTTCTCATGTCTCAATCCATCAAGGAATCTTCTCCCATCAACTAGACATATTCTAGCACTCGTACAAACTTCAACTTTAGGAACATATTCCAAAGGCAACAAAATCTGCTTCATCCCATTAGCAACAATAGTATATACATTCCTTCTTCCATCATGAATAGCCTGTCTATCATACTGCTTAGGTCTTCCCAACAAAACATGGCATACATCCATAGGCATAATATCACACAAAACTTCATCATGGTAATTTTCTAACTTTAATTTCACCAAACATTGTTCACTTACTAAAATCTTATGTTCATCTTGAATCCAAGCTATTTGATAGGGCTTTATATGTTTTAGTCTTTCCAAATTTAACTTAGTCACCATTTCCTCAAAAGCCAAGTTCTCAAAGCTTCCACTATCAACAATCGCCTTGCAACATTTTCTAACTATCTTGCACCTAGTTTAGAACAAATTCTTCCTCTGCAATGGTTCTTTCTCCATCTCACTTTGACATAATGCTCTTCTGTTCACCAACACTTCTCCATCTTTCGGCTGGTTAGATGACTCAACACGATCCTCTTCAACAAGGGTCATTCTCCTAATATTTTCTGCCTTCCTACTTGTCTCCCACTGATTACATTCAAATGCTCTATGTCCTTCACCTCCACATTTAAAACAAGTTCCCTTAACTGTCCTTTTCTCTTGTACTCTATCCTCTCTTCTATATCCCTCACTTTGGTAACCACCATATCCTCCTCTTCTATAAGAGTTTCCATCTCCTCTAGGGTATGCATTATCATTCTTAGTGATCTCCTTATCCTTATTTGGATCTGGGAAAGATCCTCTTCCTCCTCTAGTAAAATTTCTTCCTCTCTGTCTTTGTTCATGTCTTTTATTCAACTTCTCCTCTGCTTTCAGGGCACACTGATATGCCTCTTCCACATTCTAAAACTTTATCAAACTAATCTCATCTTGTATAGATGACCTCAAACCATTCACATATTTGGCTACTTGTTCAATCTCATCCTCTAAATGTCCAAATCTGATATTTAGCTTATAAAATTCTTCACTACACTCTATTACACTAGACTCCCTCTACTTCAAATTCTCCAACTTTCAAAACAAACTGATCTGATAGTTTGTAGGCATGAACTTTTTCTTCAACTTATTCACCATCCATTCCCATTAATTTATCTTCTCCTTTCCTCTTCTCTACCTATTTGTTTGTAAATGTTCCCACCAAAGGGATGCATGTACTTTCAACTTTGTACAAGCAAAAAATTCACCTTCTTATCCTCAATGGTACCTTCAAATTCAAAATATTTTTCCATCTCAGTAATCCAGTCAAGCAATTCTTTAGAATCCAACTTACCATTATAATCCGATGGATTGAAATGTGGTCTAGTATTAACCCTAGTTAGGGATCTTATGAACCTTTCCTCTTCCTGATCAAGGCTAGGCTGATTTCCTCTTTCTCTTTCTTTAGGTACTTCTACTTCTTCATCACTCACATCACCAACTGGTCAACCTCTTCCTTGGGCTGTTTTGACTACATCTAATTTGGCAGTAATTCCTCACAACATCTCCATTATCACTTGGTATGCATTTCCACATGCTCCATTTCCTCTACCATTTATTCTTCCAGCCATCTTTGTACAAGTACTCTATAGCTGTAGGCCGGAGCCTCAATCCACCACCCCACAAAAAATCTTCAACAGGACTTTGCAAACTCTGACTACCTTACATAGATCGAATCTCACTCTGATACCAACTGGTGCAACCATGGTAAGCAGGGTCCTCAAAGAGAACAATTTGAACCATGCAGCAAGAGTAACACAATGGAAGCAAAATGAAATATGGAGGAAAATGCAAATGAAAATATTCTTATTAATAGAAAATTCAGTTACATTTGGCTGGCAACATCCAGGCTCATAG
This sequence comes from Sequoia sempervirens, assembly GCA_007258455.2. Lineage (NCBI taxonomy): Eukaryota > Viridiplantae > Streptophyta > Pinopsida > Cupressales > Cupressaceae > Sequoia > Sequoia sempervirens. The sequence goes on along the minus strand of VDFB02142402.1, from coordinate 62,543 downwards.
GCCTCTTATAAAATATTTAGAAATTCAACATTCTAATATGCTCAAACTTGCGAACGAAATCAACCTAGTATTCTTATATTATATTCTACATGATTCACTCCTATTCTTCACTCCCTATTACAAGATTTATATCATATTGGTGGGTCAAGAAAAATCCACATTGGCTAAAAATTATTACAATCTCCAATGTAACAGACACATGAATAGGTTGGCCTCAAATTTGAATTTTCATCAACAGGTGCAAAGGAATGAAGTGTGGACCTAAATTGAAGGTTGGAAACACTCCAAGGAACACTTAGAATCACACCATTGGGATCCACAAGTCACAGGGATGATCCACAAACAATTAGATAGTCGTGAAGCTTATTTTAGTGCCGGATCAAGAAAATTACCAATTATTTCGGAAGCCATAACTTGTCGGAAAAAGATCCAATCAAGCTCAAATATTGGGATAAGGAACAAGATCATTTCATGAAATACACTGAGATCCATAGGGTCTGGTGAGAAAACATGATGAATCTACCAACCATGAACTGAGCAATAGCAGAAACAAGAAAAAAAATGAAAAGAAAATATTTTTTCGTTGATGCAAAATTTCCAAGAACCAAGGATGCTCCTACATCATCTTCCCATGAAGTTCAGCAGGTCTTGCAATGGATTGGTTTTCTCATCTACCTCCTGGCATTAAAAATTTCTAGGAAATTACTGATAAATTCATCAATCACTTCTCCTTCAATCTTGACATGGATGTCAGTCTAGAAGAACTATATACCCTTAGAAAAAACAAAGGAGAATCTTAAGTCAATTTCTTGCAATGGTGGAGATAGAGAGCTAGTAAAAGCAAGTATCCTCTTCCCAATGAACAATTAGTGGGAATCATCATAGTCAATCTAGACCCCAATCTATCTTTCCACTTGAAAATGCAATACATCATATGATGAGCTTGTCCCTAGAGACCTTAACATCGGGAGAACTCTAATCTCACAAGGAAATACTCAAGTTTACAAATACAACTGACCATCAACTAGTTCAAATGAGAAGCCTCATGTCTGGACCAAGAATAAGAATGTAACAAATGATGGTGTGGTAGACGCTAAGGTAATACTAAGGGCTCCTAGACCAAACAACAATCAAGTTTCCAACATCCAACCGATGGTACAAAAAATAATACCTCTTTAGAACAATCATATCAATAACACCAACATGCAACAAAGGTGACCTGCTAACAGGAACAACTATCCAAAACACAAGTACACACAATTATCGAAACCTATCAAAACGATCATGAAGAAGTTTGGTAGAGTCAAATCTAATAACATTGCCCAACTTTGAAAACTACCAAGAACCACAAGAGAAACAATCTTGGTATAACAAGCATGATCTTTGTGACTTTCACAAATACAAAGGACACAAAATAGAAAACTACATGAAACTTAATTATATCATTCAAGATCTCATAGAGAACGACACCATATCTATTGAGGTACTAGCTAGGAATCAAGATCTTAAGATATACAAGAACCCTATTCTAGACCATATCAAAGTAAACAAAGGAAAAGCTAAGGATTACACAAACATGCAACATACCTATTCCAACATAGTTTCCTCCTACGATAGTGTCATTACTATTGTCACCATCAAAGGAGCTAGTACGAAATGTGGAGTCACCACACGATGTGGAAAAGTTACCGTTCAAGGAGTCCCATCTCAATCTAGGGAACAACCTACTTTTCCCACATCTAATCCTAGCAAGTACAATCTTCTAGATCAACTTAAGCAGACCCCAACACAAATATCAATCCAAGAACTCTTAAGGCTATCCCTCACACATAGGAAAATATTGGAGAAAGCCTTGTACAATTCATCCATCCTCAATGATATTAATACTGATCAATTTCAAGCTATGGTAGGGTATATCACTAATCATCTTCTCATCTTCTCCAAACAATACTGAGCATCACAACCATCTCATAACTATGCTTTACACCTTGAGGTTGTCATTCATAAAAATAAGTTCAAAATAGTCTTGGTAGATGGAGGTGTTGGTTTGAACATTTGTACCCTTCAGTTGATCAAACAATTGGGCTATTCAGAAGATACTATTGAGAAATAAAAGAGTACCACCATAAGGGAATATAACAACCAAGAACGGGTATCAAGAGGTATCATTGCACTTCCCATTCAAGTGGGAACTCTTATTGCAAAATCATTCATAAAACTTCATTTCCAAAATTCCAAAACACATTAACTCATTGATTAGAATAATAGATCAAGAGACATAAATAAAATCACACTCATAGACAATCCAATCAAATAGTTTGAGATTTAGATCCTTCTATTGATATTTCATCAAATAAGAACCATTTGAGCACAAAAAATCCACTGGAACATGAATTACCATTGTTAATTTGCATCATCATTAAACTACTAAAAATAAACTAAAATTGCATAAACTATAAGAAAATAGTATCAGAGTATCTTGCTTGAAATTTGAAAACTTAACATCTATCACTATCTATCTCCTCTAAGGTGGCTAATTTGACTTCAATTGGCCAACCTTTACAATGTCTTTTAAAGTTTGCTTTATAGTCCTCAAAAACCTAACAACTAGATACAACTAGAAGCTACAAAATATGAGATCCAAAATCGTAGGGAAATGACCAAGCAAAGATAAGCATTGCTCCATGATTTTTTGCCTTGGACTAGAAACATATCATCATCCAAAATTCACCTAAAGAAAGGGGATACGATGCAAGGAATCCGAAGTTTGAAGCTATATTTGACTTGTTGAAGACTAGGGAAGTTGATCACTATGTTGACCAGGTTTTCAAGTCCCCAACTGGAAAGAAATTTCCTATGCTAGCTCACCCTCTCGCATTCTATTCTTGAACATATTCATCATTGGCATTGAACACTTGATGGAGTAGGGTTGTGTCAGGGCCATCTAGCCAGCTATCTTCAAACTTGATCCTCACACTCATTAATAAGCTCACTTGCATCCATGATTCTAGTAGAATGAAGCACCTTTTCTCTTTTTCTTGGCCTCTCTTTATCAATTTCCTTCATCATGTCATCCCAATTCAGTGGTTGGGGTTGCACCATTTGCTTCTTCTCCAAGTCTAACTTCAACCATGTAGGGGCAGCAGGTGGAATGATTACTTGCATTGAAGAAGAGATAGAAAGAGAGAGTGGTTTTGAAACTATTGTTCTTGGTTGAGAATCAACCTCTTGTTGCTTCTCTCTCTCTCTTCCTTTTCCTTTTCTTCCTGCAACTTCTTTGCTTCTAAATCCTTTTTCATCCTTTCTTCTTCAACTCTTCTCTATTCCAACAATTATTCCCTTTTCTTTTCAAGCTTCTCTACCTTATCCCATGCTTCCTTGGACAACTTTTCATGTTTTTCCAATTCTTCGGCTTCTTTCTCTTTCAATAGGCATTCTTCTTCAACTTTCTTCTTTTGAGCCTCTTCAATCATTTTAAATTTGGCTTCTAAGGCCTCTCTTTCTCTTTTCTGCCAGGCTTTCTCCTCTTCTAGATCATGTATCTTTTGTACCAAATAAATCTTGTCACTTTCCATCTTCATCTTTAATTCTTACTCCTTCTACTGCAGCAATAAGTCCTCCTTTTGTATCCTTGCCAATTTTGTAGCCTTGGCCTGAGTAGCTTCATCCTCTTTTTGCTTTACAATTGCCTTGGCTTGGGCCTTGGCATCAACAATTTTATTAGCATCTTCAAATAAATTATATTGTTCCTCAAGGATGAGGACATGCTCGGTGACTACCTCCTTAGTTTCCTTGTCAACCATTGGAGTTTTTTTTTAGAGTGAGTGGGTTCTGAATCTATTTCAATGTCATGAATTTCAACCTCTGCTTCCTTTCCTTTTGACAATTTAGGCTCCTTTGGAAGGCTTTCAATAGTTCCTTCTCCAATTGTTTATTCAATCACAAAAGGTTGTATTGAGGCTTCTCATGCAACAATTGTTGATGCAATGGGCTGAGATGTATTTCCCTCTCCAATATCTATAGCAGCCTCTCCTTCTTGCTCCCCAAGTACATCTTAGGTAGGAAATGCTGGATTAAGTTCCCCTCCAGAATTAGGAGGGAGGAACTCTAACCACTCCTTTGGAGCTGCTCTCCTTTTATTTCTTTGGTAACCTTGGGTGGCCTTCTTCTTCTTTGAAGTTTGAGCTCCAGGAGCCTTAGCCCTCAAAAGCACCCATTGAATGCTCCTATCCAAAATTGGTTTGGAAATCTACTTTACGTCAATGATTTCTTCCTCATCCTAATTTATTGGGTCCAAATTCTTGGTTCCTATATTCTCAGCATCATAAGCAGGGTCTAAAACCACACCATCATCTAACAATGTTACAGGAATTACCTCCTTTACCCCAAATTCTATCATCCACAGGATGGGTAACCTTCATAGTTTCTCTTTCTTAGATCATAGTCATCTTGCAATTCTACCCAAAAATCTTCTAGTATATTAAAATGTTTTTCAAAGACCGTAGGAAGCAAAGCCTACATTTTATGCTTTGGAACAAAATGTATCTTGGAAGTATATAAACCCAACTTTGGATGGTTTAGGTCATCATTGATTACCTTTGCTTCCACATTATGTGCATAGCTATATTCCCCTAGTTTCAGCACAAACTTGTGGCAACATGTCTTGTTCTTATTGACAAACTTGAGATTAACTCTTATTGCTTGATAGATAAACTCCATAAGAACAATTATATTACTAAAACACCTTGGCAATAAATGAGGGTATCCATCAAATCCAGCCAACCTAAAATATGTGAATTTGTGGTATTGGATATACCACTGCCCCCATTCAACAATGAATGCCATGACATCTCTGCTTAACCTGTATCCTATATCCCCTATCAATTAATTAATGATTACATACAAAAATGCATCATTCACTCTTCTAAAATGCAACTTAGAGGTCTGCAATGTCAATTGATCTAATGGTCCCAAAATTTCTTTTGTTGAGGGGCTACTCCTAAGACTTCAATTGCATTAAGACCAAGAAAAATTTCGCTTCTTGCTGCCAAATACACAACATAAGAGGTCATAAAGAATTTCTTAGTTTCCCTTACTTTAATCATCTAATTGTGTAGAGATTTTGAAATAATCATGGGCCAATCAAACTGTTTCCCACCATCCAAGATGGTATGAATGAATGGAAACATCCATTCTTTGAAACACGAAGTATTAATTTTCCAAAATACCCTTGACAACATCATAATGATGTCTCCAATCTCTTGAGTGAAATATGAACTCTTGGGTTGATCAAGGAGCTTAAGCAAGGATTTATTTTCCACCCTCATCCATTTTTTGTTCATGTGTGACCTGTTGTCATCCTTCTTGGTATTGTATAACACCAATGCATTTGACTCATTCAATTGCTTTTGATTTTTGGGGGTGGGTACATTAAACATAAATTGTATCATCTAGGGTGTTAGATCAATAATTATATTCCACTGTGAATGTAAAAACTTCCTTGTTGCTTGGTTATACACCCCAGCTACAGTCAATATCAATTCAGGGCATTGCACTGACAGAGGAAAGACAATTACATGTGCTAAACCAGATTGTTGAATCCTTAGTGTCCTTCCTATCACTTCTTTTGTAAAGATCTCTTCAAGCATCTCTTGAAATTTTAATTGCCCCAAATTAGTATTAGTACTATTTGCTAGATCCGAGTCCAACTTACTTGAAGTAGGAGTTGGACTCTTATGATTATACCTCAAAGTGTAAGGTAATTTTTCAACCTTTATCTTTTCGGGCTTGTCCCCTTGTTTGGAGCTTTCAGTAGGCTGACTCCTTTGAGATGCTTCATCTGAGGCTCTCGACATACTTTACTCCTGCAATACAACTCTAGATTAGATCCTTAAAAGCATGAAAATTATAGCTCCATACCTTACCTCTCATACCATTCTCCCTCCTTTCTTATACTTAGCCAAATTTTATACTCACCGAAAGTGGATCCAGGAAAGAATTGGGAACATGCAAAATTTTAACAACAGAGGGATCAGGACTGAAAAAAATGGAACTGAAACCGGAGTCGGAACGGGAACAAAATAGAGAATCAATCAATAGTTTCAAATTCAACTGCCACCCCAGTTTTGCTTCTTCCAAAGAACAAAGGCATAAACTCAATTTTAACACTTTTCCAACAAAATTATCATAACAAGATCGAAATCAGAAGCAAAATGAAACCCAAACTCGGAACTAGCCAATAATTCCAAATTAGTTTCCTCCTCCAGATCTAGTTTCGGCAAAGAACAAAAGGATGCAAACTAGAAATTGACCATTTAGTGGTGGGATCGCTTCAAGATCTAAATTCTTTATGAAAAATTTTTTAAACACAAGTCCAAATTCGGATTCAATTCCACCAATGAACAAACATCAAAACCCAGTAGTTTACACATGTGATCAAATTAATTAAAAACCAAGGGCTTAGGTCACAATGACATCATGGAAAATCATTAAATAAAGGAAGGAAAACCCACTTTGTAAAAATTAGACCAAATTCAAAATTTGAAGGCATGACATTGTAACGGTCAAGTGTACAAACCCTAGTTTGTATTGAGCGCCGACTTACTAAATTTAGGGCATTGAAACCCAACAATCAAAATCATTAAATCAATGTGTAAACAAGATTGAAAGGATTGTTTTAGCAAATTAAAACCATTTAAAAGACCCAAAATCCCACTAAATCAAAACCCTAATTAAGAATTAGGGCACGGTAGAATAGAAAAAACCATTGAACACAAAAATGACAACAAAAATGACAGAACAAACTAAAAAGGACTAAAAAACAAGTGAAAACAAAAAGAAAACATAAAGAAACAACAAACAATAAAAAACAAACCAAAAAAACCATTGAAGATTCATGAAAGGAAAATTTAAGAATGCACAAAGAACACGTGATCAACAACAATGAAACTAACACAAACAAAATGAAAAAGAAAACAAAGCACTTACCTCGAAATGCACCAAAAAAGGTTGAAATTTGATAAAAAAAATCACCCCTCAACACGCGCCCGTGATCCAATTTTGCACTTCTTGAATTCTTTGTTGCTCAAAGTCACAAAAATACTTCAAATACACTTATGAGTGATAATAAACATGATTAAGGTTTTAAAACCTCCTTTCATGTGTTTGAGAGAAGTGGCAATAAATTCCATCAATGCAGTTGGTCGGGCAGAGTCAAAGTCATAAATACATATTCAACCCATATGTGAACTCAAGGCAGGATGAACACAGACTCAGAGTCAAACCTAGACATGAAACTTTAAACAAGTTTCATATCTTATTCCAACTGCTGCCTTGGTCCTACAATGAAAAGACAAAATGAAAAAGGAAGGCGAGGAGTAGAGTTGGAACCAAAAAAAATTGAGAAACTTTACAAAGTTCTGAACTTTGTTCTGATGTCGGTTTTGCTTCCACAAGAAACCAAAAAACAACAAAACGCAACCACAAGCAAGGCCAAACCAGAGACGGAACCTGGGTGAAACACAAAGGGAATGGGGGTGGGACTAAAACCAAACTTGTAACTTTCAACAAGTTTCAATTTTAATTTCCATCCTAGTTCTGCTTCCAGCAACAAGTGAGAAAACAAAAGGAAAAGGAAAAAAAATAAAGATTCAGGAGAAGAAACCCACCCTGGGATCGAACACAAGCACAACAACAAAGAAATACGACAAAGGGAAGAACTAGAACTGAAATAACTGTTTATTGTGCATCCAGCAGGAATTGAACCCGCGACTTCCCAATTATGAGTTGGGTGCTTTTACCATTTAGCCATGGATGCTATGATAAAGCAGAACTAAAAAAAGTGAATTTTATTATAATAAGTATGGATTCAGATTAACCAATTTAATTCTAATTTATGTTTCTAATTTTCAATAAGAAATAGACTTGGGATTGTTAGCAATTTCTATACCATAAAATGGTAGATAAAATGATAATTAATGGACAATACAGATAGATAAGATTAAATGAATTAAAAATGAATTAAAGAAGTCTCGTTCTTTTCTAGTATACCCGTCGTTCTAAATGTTCTAAATAGGGTAGAAAAATCCTATTTTATTTTTGGTCTATTTGGTTTGGTATAACAGATACCTATCTATCCATTTTTTACTCTATTATACCTATGACAAGTGCATCAACCTATTTTTTGAAAAGATCATTGCATGCATAATGAGAACAAAATGATTGTGCGTGCATACCCATTATAACACATATAATATATTGAGTATATAAAAATATAGTCATTATGAATTAATTTGTACCATTAATTCTTACCGAAGAATTATTCATAATATATATATATATATATATATATATATATATATATGATCATTATGGATCAGTAGATCCGGCTCAATTTCACAATTGGATCGTGCAATATAAACCCGAATAAGATAAAATAAAATCATCGGATCAGATTGATAAAAAGAAAAATCTCTTGAAATAAGAGAAATTCCTTCATTTGAAATAAAAAGAAATAATTTGAATGCGTGTTGATGCATCAGTTTATTATACGAATAGCATGGTTCATAGAATGCATACGAACGATGCAGTGATGCTTTTCTAGCAGTCTAATTCGAATCGAAGACTGAAGGTTGCTCAGTTGTCCATATGTCCAGCAATGCAATGGATTCCGTATGAGAAACATAGTATCAAATTGATGCTATGTCTTTCTAGCAAATTGAAAAGACAATGGAGTTCGATTATATATGATTATATTCGATAATAATCTTTGATAAAAAAAAAAATGAATATGTGCCCACATTCTGCCATGATTTATGATCTATTGTTTAGTGTCACAGAGATCTTGGGGAATAAGACTCTGGGTCGCAATCGAAAGAATTTTCATTCTTATAATTCTAAATTTTTTTATTTTTTTTTTCTTTTCATTCATATTTCCTCTTTACTCATTTTTGAATAAATTCTCTTCTGTGTAAGTCGTCGGTTCCGCAATAGTTATGTTATAATAATAAATAAAAGAATACTTCTGGAACAATTTTGGAAAAGCATACTTATCCAATGCAGTTTCGGATTCTAAATCCACATTCAGGATAATTTCATCATAAACAATTTCATCAGAGTAACCCTGTCCAGGCTTAGTTATTGATAGAGTAAATTGATCCGTTATTTTAAGAAGAAAGTTTTTCAATCGGAAATCATCGTTTAATCTTAATTGTTCTTTATTTAATTTTAATTGTTCTTTATTTTGATCACAAGATGAAGAAGATCTTGAAAAATTCTGATTCATAAATCGAATAGAATTAAATTGATTTATATCTTTTCTAATGTCAGATCCGGGATCTGATAAAATATCATAGTTTACAGAAGGATTCTTAAGAAATGTTTTCACCTTCCATAGATCAGCTATTCTATACATTGAACTATCCATGTGGCTGATAGCCTTCACAGCCCAGGCACAACGACGCAATTATCAGGGGCGCGCTCTACCACTGAGCTAATAGCCCAGTAGGCCTCTCCAGTAGTAGGAGAGGCCTACCAAAAGCAAGAGAAATCCTCTTGCTCGCTTGCCCTTTTTTGAAACTTTCTTTTTTGTTTGTGTGCTTTTTTCCTTATTTATTTGAAAACTAAATAGCCGAGACTTTCTTTTTTGTTTGTGTCTTTTTTTTCCTTATTTATTTGAAAACTAAATTAATAAACAAGTTAATAGTTAAACTTAACAATGTTTTTATAAGTATGACATTTTTAATTAAGTATGATTTTGACCTCTTGTCCCTCTTAAAAAAAGGGAAAGGGGGAAATAGAGAAATTATTGAAATAATTTCTCTATTTCATAAAACAAACACGGAAAATAGGAGCCTATCAACTTGTCTCGACCTGGGACAATGAGCTGACTTATGAACTTCACTCTTACTTACGTCACTATCCAGTAACGAACTTCACTACCGATAAACGACAAAAGACTCCGTCTCTTGCAGATGCATCCTCGTGTCACTCGCTCTCTTTCGCGAGCGTAACAGTGTATGAGCTCAACAAGCATTAGCTCTCCCTGAAAAGGAGGTAATCCAGCCACAATATGAGTTACCACTCCCTGATCACTTATACTACCCCAAACATCGGACTGCATTTTCCAGCTAAAATGGAATATTACTATCGAAATTGCATTGTACATCCAGAATAACCCTAGGAAGACATGATCCCAGGCAGATACTTGACATGTTCCTCCTCTACCAGGCCCATCGCAAGGAAAACGAAAACCAAGATTGACTTTATCGGGTATTAAACGAGAACTGCGAGCAAATAAAACACCTTTAAGTAATATTAATACAGTCACATGGATAGTAAATGCATGAATATGGTGTACTAAAAAATCAGCAGTTCCTAATGGAATAGGTAACAAAGCTACTTTGGCACCTACTGCTACCAAATCACCACCTCCCCAGGTTAAGCTGGTGCTTGCTGTTGCATCAGGAGCTGTCAAACTGGGTGCTAAAGCATGAGTGTTTTGTATCCATTGAGCAAAGATAGGTTGTAATTGTATAGCAGTATCTGAAAACATATCTTTAGGACGTCCTAAAGCACTCATAGTATCATTATGAATATATAGACCAAAACTATGGAAGCCTAAGAAAATACATGCCCAGTTGAGGTGTGATACAATTGCATCACGATGTCTCAGAACACGGTCTAAAAGATTGTTGTATTGATTAGTCGGATCATAGTCCCTTACCATAAAAATAGCTGCATGTGCAGCAGCGCCAACTATGAGAAATCCACCAATCCACATATGGTGCGTGAACAGAGACAGTTGGGTACCATAGTCAGTAGCTAGATATGGATAGGGAGGCATAGAATACATATGGTGAGCTACGACAATAGTCAAAGACCCTAACATAGCTAGGTTCAGAGCTAATTGAGCATGCCATGAAGTAGTTAAGATTTCGTAAAGACCTCTATGCCCTTCTCCTGTAAATGGACCTTTATGAGCTTCCAAAATTTCTTTGAGGTTATGACCAATACTCCAATTGGTCCTATACATATGACCAGCGATTAGAAAAAGAATTGCAATAGCCAAATGGTGGTGTGCAGTATCGGTCAGCCACAGACCCCCCGTTACTGGGTTGAGTCCTCCACGAAAAGTCAAAAATTTTGAATATTCCGACCAATTCAGGGTGAAAAATGGGGTCAATCCCTTAGCAAAACTGGGATAAAGTTGAGCTAAAAGCTCACGATTTAAAATAAATTCATGAGGAAGTGGTATCTCTTTAGGGTCCACTCCAGCATCTAAGAGTTCATTAATAGGTAAAGAAACAAGAGTAATTGAACAGGTTCAACAACAAATTTCTCGCCAAGCTGTACAAAGAGCTCTACGAACTCTGAATAGTCGTTTGAATAATGAGTTACATTTACGTACGATCGAACATAATATCGACCTGCTCCTAGCCATGAAAAACATAACTGATTAACATTATATATATATATATTGATATATTAATACTACTTATATATTATATATAATATAGTAGGTCTTATTTTTCAAAAGAGAATTAACTAGTGTTAATGGTAACTATTCGACCCGATGAAATCAGTAGTATGATACGTAAACAGATTGAACAATATAATAACGAGGCTCAAGTTGTGAATATTGGCACTGTACTTCAAGTAGGAGATGGCATTGCTCGTATTCATGGTCTTGATAAAGTAATGGCAGGGGAATTAGTAGAATTTGTAGATGGCACAGTAGGTATTGCCCTAAATCTAGAATCAGATAATGTTGGAGCTGTATTAATGGGTGATGGCTTGATGATACAAGAGGGCAGTTCCGTGAGAGCAACAGGAAAAATTGCTCAGATACCAGTAAGTGATGCTTATTTGGGTCGAGTTGTAAATGCGCTAGCTCGACCTATTGATGGTAAGGGGAAGATTTCATCTTCCGAATCTCGATTGATCGAATCCGCCGCCCCAGGTATTATTTCAAGACGTTCTGTATATGAACCTCTTCAAACGGGTCTTATTGCTATTGATTCTATGATCCCTATAGGACGCGGTCAGCGAGAATTGATTATTGGAGATAGACAGACCGGTAAGACGGCAGTAGCTACAGATACGATTATAAATCAAAAAAATCAGAATGTAATATGTGTTTATGTCGCTATTGGTCAAAAAGCTTCTTCCGTAGCTCAGGTAGTTAATACGTTCCAAGAACGTGGCGCAATGGAGTATACCATTGTGGTAGCGGAAACTGCGGATTCTAAATACATCTGAGCTGGACCAATTGGCAATGTCGCTAAGAAACCATAATATAACACAAACAATATTACTGGTAAAGTTCTCTCTACCCACGGCAATATAAAAGTAGCTAAAGCAATCATAATAAACCTCCCAGTATTTTATAAGTTAATTGGTTCAAAATTTGAGAATGATTCATATAAGTAGAACGGATTATATTCATATAAGTAGAATGGATTATAATTATATAGATTGACCTATTGAGAAAGTGGGATAGAATACAGTGAAATATCAGTAGAGTTCCATTAAATTGCGTTTCCACGGGGTAGAACCTCCTCAGGGAATATAAGGTTTTCATGAGGCTGATCCTGAGCCGCCATCCAAGCATGAATACCTTCGTTCAAAAGAATATTTTTTGTATAAAAAGTCTCAAATTCAGGATCTTCTGCTGCACGAATCTCCTGGGAAACAAAAATGTCAATATTTACCATTGTTAAATTAGTTAAGATTCTGAAACTAAAACGATAACCCCTCTCTAGTACCTACTATTGCATAACTATTGCATTCATGGCAAGTCAAGGACGAAAGTTCGAAACAAGTTCAAAGTTCATAATAAAAAATTATCTATCCGGTTTTAGTTATTATAACATAACTATTGCATTCATGGCAAGTCAAGGACGAAAGTTCGAAACAAGTTCAAAGTTCATAATAAAAAATTATCTATCCGGTTTTAGTTATTATAACATAACTATTGCATTCATGGCAAGGATAATTCAGAAAAATATGTTTATGTTATGGCAATAGCTAATCCAATAGCTGCTTCAGCAGCAGCAATAGCTATAACAAAGATCGAGAAGATATCCCCCTTTACTTGCCTACTATCAAAATAATCTGAGAATGTTACTAGGTTTAAATTCACCGCATTGAGTATTAGTTCAAGACACATAAGTGCTTTAACCATGTTTCGACTTGTTACTAGTTCGTAAATACCAATAGAGAATAAATAAGCACCTAAAATAAGTGCATGTTCGAGCATAATAGAGGAACTCCTCATACCTTAACCTCTTCAGATACAAACAAAAGTTATAATAAGTTTCTACTTTTCCATTATCGAAAGAACTTCTATTGATTTGTTTTGAATATGATAAATCAAGGTGAGAAAAGATAATATTTATATAATTGTATTAATCATCCATAAGATGGAGATTCGAATCTTTTATGCACCTAAAAATTCATTTCGACCAATTGAACTTTCTCGAATTGTTTCTTCTTAAGAACCAGAAATATCTGTGCTAAAATGACAGATGCTAAGAATAATAAAAGACCTTGAACACGTAAAGGATCTTGAAGTACTATTTCTGCATTTTCCTGACCAAATCCACCTACATTAGGGTTATTCATTAACGACTGATCCGCCTTGATGAATTCGCCTTCTGAAACAAGAAGTTCCGGTCCCGAAGGTACAAAGTCAACCACTTGTCGACCGTCTGATGGATTATCAATAGTGATTTGATATCCACCCTTTTCTTTACGTGCAATTTTACTTACTTTACCCGTTGCTGAAGCGTTGTAGACTGTATTGTTGCTTTTGCTACCATCGGGATAAATTTGTCCTCTTCCTCTATTACCACCCACATATATGGGATATTTCCTAATCCAATTGGTATAGAAGCTGAAAGCGGAAGGAAAGGCACGATCCAAGCATATTTGTATATAAATTCCATAGGAAGATTAAATCATTATTCTCAATATTTTCCACATTCTTGGTTTCCAATCCACTAGATCCTGAAGAGAATAAAATAAAAACAACAGATCATGAATAAAGAAGAACGATAGAGTATGGGATGGAATCCTATCGATTTCATATTTATTGTGACCTTTTTTCATCTTTTTTCTGCAAATACCAGATTGAAACCGATCAATACTAATACTAATCAAATATTTGTAAGATGAGCAAGAAGGAACTCTTTTTCAGTCTAGGTACTGACTATTAGTCATGTATAAACACATTTTTATTTTATGAAATTTGCTATTGTAGATGAATAGTAGTTAGAACTTAATCGAAGATTAAACCAATTTGAATTCCTAAGATAAGAAATAATTGAATCTGTTAAAATGACATAGTGTCTTTTCATTCACTCAAAATTCGTGAGTATATACGTATGCAAAAATTGAAATTATTATTAATTTGTATTGTGGCAAGAGTTCGGGTTTATATTATAAAATATGAAATGATCATTTCTAAAATATGTTTTAGAAGAACAACAAGGTGCAAATACATTATTTATTTCAAGTATTCGTATTAATTCGAGGTTCTCTAAGTTTGTCAACTCTATTTTTCATATTAATATTCAATATGTAATATCGAACAAATAGATAAAGTTTAACTTGCTAGCACATCTCACATCGTTAGAAACAATGACAATGAAAGACCCCTTATTTCAATAGAGAAAATTCCCTTACATCAAACCATGTTGGTTCACACATTACAACACGAACCAACGTGAAGTCTGCCGAACTGCACGGGTTCTTTTAGAACCATTTCTTAGATTATTTGAAATGTATTACATAATATTCTTTTATTCATTTCCGTGTTAAGTAACAGACGAAACATGGAATTAATATAATAAATGATAATGAATCATTCGGAGGGGAGAGAAGCGATTAGTAAATTGATAATAAATAGAAGAATTTGATCTATTTAAACAAGAATCTATTTATGTTTCTATTTTCTGAATATGATACTTTTTGGATATATTTATCCATATCCAGCCTTATTTCGATTCTGGCATTCTCAATTTCCAGAAGTTTGGCTCCAATAAGTAAAGGGCCGGAAAAAGCCACTAGTTATGAATCAGGTATAGAACCAATGGGAGATACCTGGATCCAATTTAGAATTCGTTATTATATGTTTGCTTTAGTTTTTGTTGTTTTTGTGGCGCAATGGAGTAAAATGTTTAGAGTTCAGTTTCATCTTGCATTCCAAATTTTCCAGAACAAAAAAAGAAGGTGCTAAGAGAGAAAAGAACAACTCCTAAGGCCAAAAACCAAAACACCAAGGACAAAGAAAAACAAGGGGGGCCCATTTTATCCAAAAATTAAATCAGATGGTTATGCAAGGCATAACAATTGGTGACTTGGCTGGGAAAATGGTTTACCCATTTTCAAGATGCTGAAGAATTC
The DNA here is from genome assembly GCA_007258455.2 of Sequoia sempervirens. Classification (NCBI taxonomy): domain Eukaryota; kingdom Viridiplantae; phylum Streptophyta; class Pinopsida; order Cupressales; family Cupressaceae; genus Sequoia; species Sequoia sempervirens. The sequence goes on along the minus strand of VDFB02142402.1, from coordinate 47,138 downwards.
AGTCACCTAGAACTTCTGGTTTATGAACACCAAAATTCAAATTAGATCAGTTTTTAATAAGCAAGGTTGAGCTAGAATATCATATGTAAATCAACACTTACTTCTCTTGAATCTATGTGTGTGCATATATGGTGCATCTCTTTTTGCAAGGTTTTCTTCACCTCTTAAACAACTGTATCCATAATTTGAGCTACATGAGTTGAATCCCTTTAACTATTGAGCAATGACATCCTGGGCATTGCTCTACTGCCAGTCAAGCATCCATAGCTTTGACAGAGATACCTCTAGTTCTCTCAAAGAATTTCTCTATTCCCAGTCGGGCGTCCACATCCCCAGTAGAGATACTTGAATCACCCATTTGATATTGATTTTTCCTTCTTCTGATGGTTATTTTTTTTTAGACTTCTCTTGTAAGGTTCTTTTATTTATTTTCTCTTAATATGTTAGACATCAGACAATTTGAAATTTGGGTTGAGAACTACTGTGGACCTCATAACAGTGTTGGGGAATTGGATTTTTCACTCAAATCTTAAGACACAACCACCCTGAGACAAATATACCTTCATACAAGTGGATGTTTCTACTTATTTGTGACAAATTCAATTATAGTTCATAAAAATTGCTTATAATAGACCTTTTTCTTAATAACTTTTCAAAACCCTTGTTGAAAATGAACACAAAACATGAGTTTAGAATGAAATATTTCAATCGAAAACCTAAAAAATACCTAAACCAACTTCTCTCCTAGTATCTGTAGTATGCTTCAAATAACAACCCCTTCATTTATAAATGGAGAAAATGAAGGTCCCCACAGACAAAGACAAAGCAACAAAACCAAACAAACAGAAGGGAAAAGAAAAAACACACAAACACACAAACAAAAAACCAAAAACAAACAATGAAATTATTACATATGTAAAATCCATCAAAATACTAGACCTTTATGACCCAAAATAATGCTTAAGAAATTGACCATTGACAGGAAATGGAATATGTTCTCTTGTTAAAGTACTCAAGTGAAAAGCATTCTCACCTAGGATCTCCACAATTTGATAAGGACCTAACCAAAGTTTGTCAAACTTTTGGTGATCACCCTTCTTTTCGTTAGCCTTATCCCATAGTAACACAAGATTTGATATCCTGAAAGCTTTGACCTTGGTTATTTTTTCAAACCAACATTTGACAAGAGCCTGATGTTTAAAGAACTGTTGCAGAGCAACATCTCTATGCTCTAATTTCAACAAGCTAGCTAATCTCACTTCAATCCTATCATCACTAGAATAGAATTCTTGCATGAATCTGAGGACAAGTATTTGCAAGTGAATAGGAAAAATGTGATCTTGACCATAAACTAGCTTAAAAGGTGAAATTTTCAAGGCAACCTTAATCCTAGTCATGTCTGCCCACAAGGAAAACCTCAACTGGGTATTCCAATCTCTGGGATTTCTCTTTAACAACTTCTTGATTACTTTCAGTAATTTTTTGTTGGTAGACTCTACTACCCCATTCCCTTGTGGATAGTAATTAGAAGAATATTTTAAAATGATTTTATGTTCATAAACCCATGAAATCAATTTAGTAGAAGATAAGGTAGGGCCATTATCACATACCAATGCGAAAGGTACTCCAAACCTTGTAACGATACATTCAACGAGGAATTTGATAACTACCTCTATGGTACTATTTTTTCAAGGTAGAGATTTTTTCCATCGTGTATAGTAATCAGTGGTAGTCAATATGAATTTGTGCTCTACAGAAGAATTTGGGTTAATCAACCCAACAAAATCAAGTTCCCATTGGGAAAATGGCCTCACCTCATAAACTGACTACAATGACATGGTTGGATTGCATTCCCTTGATGTTGAGGTTTGACATGTGTGACATGTCCTTACATGTTGGTGGGTATCACAAAACACATGTGTCGAGTAATAGCCAGATCTAAGGATTTGATGTTCCAAAGAATATGTAGAACCATGACCAGTGCCATGCTTACCATGGAATTCAGCAATAACATGCTTAGCTTGTTGTTGATCTAGGTAGCATAGATAAATTCCTTCAAAAAAATTTCTATACAATGATCCTCCCTTGAGAATATAATGAGAGATTTTCATCCTCAATGCTTTCCTCTGATTTGTGTTCATCCCATCTGGGCACCTATCTTTGAGAAAAAAGTAGACAATGTCTGCATACCAGGGATCATTAGTAAATGATTGCAATGTGTATTCTTGACAAGGGATGTTCTTGTTGAAATACACCATGAATTTAGACAATACCTTACCGTGAACAAGCTTCATGGGGTGTATCTCAAGGTCAAACTCTTGTAAAATGGCCATCCAATTTCCGTTTCACTCTCCTAGCTCACTTTGCATGAGTAGAGACTTTATAGTAGAATCTGGAACTACATCAATGACCTGGCTATGAAGGATGTAATGCCTAAATTTTTTAACTCACACTAGTGCAAAAGCCTACTTTTTAATAGGTGGGTACCTGACTTCAACATTTTTAAATGGAGAGCTCATGAATGAAATTGGCCTTTCATATCCTTCACCTTTTTGTTGCGTCAAGACAACTGCACATGAATGTTCAGAAGAAAAAGAGTAGATGTAAAAAGGTGTTAAATAATCAGGACTGATGAGGACTAGTGCTTCTGAAATTGATTGCTTAATCTAAGAAAAAGTAGACTTTTCCTCACTACTCCATTCTATTTTGGCATCCTTTTTCATCATCTCGTTCAAATATTTGACAATTTCTACAAACCTAGTTATAAACTTTCTCACAAAGTTGATCTTTCCAAAGAAAGATCTCATTTCTTCTATACTCCCTGGCATGGTTAACTTTAAAATAGACTCAACTCGATCGGGATCTAGAGATACCCCCATTTCTAAAATTATATGTCCTAAAAGCTTCCCTTCGGAAACTCTGAACACACACTTTTTTGGATTTAGAGAGACACCATAACAAATACACCTTTTAAGAACCTTAGCCAAGTCTGCAACATGATTCTCTCCATCCTTAGAAAATATCGTCAAGTCATCCATATAGATAATAATACACTTACCTATTAAATCCTTGAATGCCACATCCATCGCATGCTAAAAGGTTGCTCCAACATTTATTAAACCAAATGGAATCATCCTATAGGAAAATGTCCCCCACTTAGTAGTGAAGGTTATCTTCATTCTTTCCTCATAATTGACAAGATCTTGATTGTACCCAAAACAACCATCTAAAAATGACATCATTTGAGACCCATTGACAGTTTGCAGGACCTCGTCAAGAGAAGGGAGTGGATAGTTATCCTTCTTTGATGCTCTGTTAATATTTCTAAAATCCACACATAATTTAATCTCCCCATTCTTCTTTCGAACAAGAACCAGATTAGCAACCCATGTACAATGTCACATAGGAAAGATTATCTTTGCAGATAGTAACTCTGTACCTCTTTGAAAATCAATGGTTCAATCAGGACGTTGACAAGGTGTTTCTTCTATCGAAAAGGCTTTGCTTCAGGCTTTAGAGGTATGGTATGGGTAATCACAAAAGTATCAAACATTTTCAAGTCCTCATATCCCTAGGTAATGGCAGCAATGTATTGCTTCAACACTTTCAACATCTTTTCCCTAATTGCTTTGGGATAGGTCTTTTCAATGAATACATTCTTCTCAGGACAAGAACTAGCTAAGTTAATAGACTCATATTCCCCTCCATCACTGTATGTTGGAAATATTTCGCGAGCTCATGGATCAGAATAAAAAATCCTCCCCAAGGCTACCATTCCCTTAGGAATGTTGTTACTTTTCAGATTGAGTATACCTTTTGTATCCTAGCCTTCATGGTCCTAGTCTCCCTGATCTCTATCTAACTCATCAATAATTTTCCCTTCAAACACATCTGAACTTGCTAGAAAAGAAAGAATGTGTTGATCATCACCAAAAACTAGGAAGTTTCTGACATTGTCTGGAATAGCAGGGATAAACAACAACTCTACTAAAAATATCTTTAACTTGTAGTATTGCATAGGATCCAAAGTGCTTGTAGCAACAACCAATGAATCAACTATTTGATTCTCTTCCCTTGGAATCAATGTGATTTCAAAAGCGTCAAAGTCTTCAATTAGGTTCCACACTCAGTTCCTGTATGCTGCTAGTCTTTTATTGTGGCAAGTATACTGACTATGGAATTGTTTAGCAATAACCTCTAAGTATCCCATGATAGTTAAGGCCATAACCCTTTTCTAATGTGCAAACATTATTTCTCTTTCCAATGCTTCATATTCATCTACATTGTTGGTACAACCAAACTACAACCTGTAAGAAGCAAAATAAGTTTTTCCTTTTGGACTAGTCAGCTCAATTCCAACCCCACTCCTTGTTTTAGAGTTAGACCCATCAAACTTAAGAGTCCATACCTGATTGTGATCTAGAAATTTTTTCTTTAAACTTACCACAAGTATCTGAATAAGAGGAATAGTAGGTGGATCCAAAGGGTTCTTTATGTTAGACTCAAGAAATTGCTGCTTAGGATGATTATCAGAAACACCATTCAAATTTGGCTTAGGTGCAAAATATAATTCTTGCACATCTTATCTAGAACAAATTATGTTTTTCAACAACTGTTTGGGCATTGGTAAACTACTAGGAATAGGGGCATCAAACAACCTCAAATATTGTTCACCATGAGCTTGTTGGTCTAAAACCAAACCCTGAACTTGTTCAATTTGAGGAAAGATTTCCTCCAGAAGGGTGTTAACCCTTGTCAACATAGTAGCATTTTTAGCTTCAAATGAAAATTGACTTGGAATGGCCTCAAGGTGACTTGGGCTAGTTTCTCCTACTTGGAAGACATGATTCAAAATATCAATGTAGGGTTGACATGTAAGTTCAGAGTGACTTTGATAGTGAACCCTACACCAATTTGGGAGTAAAACACTCCATAGATCTATTTCTTCTCCCAACATCAACTGATCCTGTTGTAGTGTCCTAATCAGTACTTGTTGGTTGATACTAATCATGGGATCATGGAATTCCTCTAATGGTAAGTTATCTGAATCAAGCATTGAGAGTGTCATAATCTCTTCTCTCTTTTAAACCCCTATTTCGGTTTTGAAATATGCCACCTCATTGGGGTAGTAATATTCAATAATCATATGCTTTAGGCAGGGTTTAATCTCAATCCTAATTTGGGTAGGTATTCCCTTCCACAATAGCCACATATGTGAAAAATCGAGGGAAAGATATTCCCTAATACTCTTCATCAAATCTCTACTTAGGAGTATACCATAAGTTTCAGGAATATCTGGTACCTAAATAACAATATAAGTTTGGATCCGAGGATCAAACCCAGCTTGTACATGCATATTTTTTAACTCCCCAACTACATTGACCTTTTTTTTTCAAGTTTAATAACCATTTTATTGGTTTGGACTGGGTTTAATCCTAACTTCTTGCATATGGAAAATGGCATGACATACTAGAAACTCTTGAATCCAGGAAACAATTTTGCAAATTCTTTCCAAAGATCCTTAAACTTAGAAGGAATGGATGAGTCCCTACCTTATTTATAAATAATGTTGCATTCATGTTTGCAGCTGGTGTCACCTTGGTATTCCCTTTTGATTTATCTATTTTCTCCAAATCCCTCATCATTATGTCTCATTGGGCAGGACACCATCTCAAAATGTCAAAGTATGAAAAATAAGTTTTTTGCCTCTATATCTCAAAAACAATATCAAAATCCATGCTATTATTCATATTATATTTGGAAACAAAAGATGAATTACCTTTATTTGGGAATTTAGGTGGACCCTTTGATGGGAGAGGATTATTATCAGTATTCTAATTTGCAGGCACTATGTGATTGGGTGGAGTTGATGTAGTAAATGGACCCTTATTCTAATTTCTCAAAAAATGTCCCCCTTTGGTTTGAAAGGCCTGAACATCATACACATCCTCCTCTGGCCCATTCTCATCTTGCATTGGGAAAGAAGGTTCTTCATCAAAAATATCATAAGCCATGGTTGTTTCTACCGAGCCACCTCCTTTACTAGAATTTCCCTGAAATGTCTGAGCATCCACTTGTGCCATCTTCACAACTTTCTCCATTTTTGGACAATTAACTTTAGAATGGGTAATAGTATCATGCAACTTGCACCAGTTTGTCATAAAATTGAGATCAACCACATTACAGTGTGTGGCTTGTCATCTCCAGCTTGATAGTTGGGGAGAACTCCACCGTTGTTTGGACCTATATTCCATTATCTATTTTTATTGGGCCTCTAACTATACCTCTTATTCTAATTTTGGTAACCCTGATTGGAAAATTTATGACCCTAGAAGTTTCTTTGGTTATGGTTGTTGTTCTGATTAGTGTAATTACCTTGTTTAGAATAATTAACCTGATTAGAATAGTCGTGGCCTTGGCTCAGAGAGGGATTGAGTTTCAACTGAGCCATATCATTGGTAACTTGTGACAAGGTATTCTTTAAAGTCTCCACCTCATTGGTAAGTTGAACAGTCTATTCATTCTCAGTACTCTTTACAACTAGTGGTTGACTAATAGAGTTTGACACTCCAACTTGATTATGGTGATCTTGTGGTTGCTGAGAAGGATCAAGAGCTCCATTAGTGAAAAATGGAAGGGGAGATGGAGCTTGCAACTCAGACATAGGCCTATAGTGGGAATGAGACATCCCTAGGACCATGTTGGATTGGGCATTTGATACCCTAAGGGAGGGAAAAATCCCCCTAAGTTTCCTGGATGAGAGTTGATTTGTTGTTGCAACTTGATGGCCAAATGATAGAATTTTGACAGAGAATCAATATCTACTAGTTGGTAAGTTCTTTGTAAAAACAAGCCAATCAAAGGGTCTGTAGCCCTCAAATATGCCTCAATGACACTATTCTCAACAACTAGATAGGGATCCTACAACCTTTGATACATTCTTTGAAACCTTGTAGTGAACAGAGGCAATAATTCATGAGGTTCCTTTTTTATAGTAGAAAATTGATGGAACAAAATAGCAGGGTCAGCATAGACCTGAAACTAGTTAATAAAGCCATTTTCCAAGTCAGTCCAACTCAGAATAGACCCTTGTGGTAAATTCAGGTACTAGTTATATGCCATATCTCCTAAAGAATAAGGAAACAACCTACACACCATATCATGGTGAGCTATTTGGGCTCAAGTACAAGCATCCTTGAATGCTTGTATGTGCTCTTCAAAAATTATTGATTCTCCATGAATGTACTTAGGATAAAATTTCTCAGGGTTCTTGGGCATGACATGTATGCCTCCAGGAATAGTCCCCAATGGAGAGGTGTTATTCACAAAAAATTCCATTGGTGGTTGTGGTGGAGGTGGTTTTGCTAGCTATGGGATGGGTCAATTTGGTTGTGTAGGTGGGAGAGGTGGATTTGGTGGCTGAGGTGGTGGATTCAATGGTACTGATTGATGTAATGGTGGGAATCTAGGTGGATTGAGTGGGGCTGATAATGGTGATGAAATCAGAACTCTACGAGCTTTGGGTCTTGTTGGGGTCTTGAGTTCAATCAAAGGTGGTGGATTCTTAGTGGATCTAAGAACTCTATAGAACCTCTCTGGTGAGAAAGACCCAATTCAATCCAATTTTCTCCCTCAGGCCCTCCTTCTAGTGCCAGTTTTGTTGATATGCCAAATTGAAACACAACATGCAGGTAAGATATAAACACCTCATCTCTCTTGAAAAAGACAATCAATAGTTAAACTGATCACCTCCCAAGGTCCTTGATGTTGGTTCACAATGCTACTATTTTGCAAAGTGGTCAATATGGATGTAATATGCAAGGGGTCTGCTAGTAAGAAGGATACAAACTAAATTCTATAAATAAATCTAAAATTTGGGGGGTTTTAAAAAAACTGAAAAAGATAAATTAGAGCTCTGAAACAGTAAATCACAAATGTAAATCTATTCAAGTCTAGACATGCATTCAAACAATGAGAAAATTATCAATTTACCAAAAATCATAACATGATGTAATCCATAGTATTGACTATACCATTACATACATCCATAGTGCAAAATTCCACTTCCTTAATCATTCATAAAACTTCATTTCCAAAATCCCAAAACACATTAACTCATTGATTAGAATAACAGATCAATAGACATAAATAAAATCACACTCATAGACAATAGAACGAAATAGTTTTAAATTCAGATCCTTCTATTGATATTTCATCAAATAAGAACCATTTGTGCATAGAAAAATCCACTGGCACATGAATTACCATTGTTCATTGGCATCATCATTAAACTACTAAAAATATACTGAAATTTCATAAACTATAAGAAAATAGTATCAGAGTATCTTTCTTGAAATTTGAAAACTTAAACTTAACATCTATCACTATCTATCTCCTGTAAGGTGGCTAATCTAACTTCAGTCAATCGACCTTTACAATGTCTTTCAAATTTTACTTTATAGTCCTCAAAAACCTAACAACCGGATACAACTAGAAGCTACAAATTATGAGATCTAGAATCTCAGGGAAGCAACCAAGCAAACATAAGCATTGCTCCATGATTTCCTGCCTTGGATCAGGAACATATCATTATCCAAAATTTAACTGAAGAAAGGGGATAAGCTGTAAGGAATCAAAAGTTTGAAGCTATGTTTGACTTGCTAAAGAACATGGAAGTTGATTACTATGTTGACCAAGTTTTCAGGCCCCCAACTATAAAGAAATTTCTTGTGCCAGCTCACCCTTTCGCATTTTGTTCTTGAACATATTCATCATAGGCATTGAACACTTTTTGGAGTAGGGTTGTGTCAGGGCCATCTAGCTAGCTATCTTCAAAGTTGATCCTCTTCACCTCTGCAGTAGTAATCTCATACATATCTCTCATCTTGATCAACTCCTTCCTGGTAGCCCTTGTTTCATCTTTAATCTCTATGAGTTTGTTTAACAACAAATCATCATCATCATCCTCTTTTTGCATTATCTCTTGGAACCTATTGCTCCCTTTCTCTTTTAATTTATCAAGTGGTAAGCCATCTTTCATAGGTATATCAACATTGGCTAAGATATCAATCATTGCCTCCAATTCATCAACCTGCCCATTTAAGTCCTTGCCAACTTGTTGAATATCATCTTTATGTTGATAAATAAATGAAGACCTAAATATTATGATATCCCTTGTCTTTTCCAAGAAACCTTTATTATCTTCTTCAAGGATTGATTGTTCTAAGAGATTTTTTTTTGAAATTTTAGTAATTTCTTTCAACTTCTGAGTGTATCCTCTACATTCCTTCTCTTTTGTCTCCAAGGCTTGAGCATGAGCATTTATTTCCTCTATTAGCTCTAATACCTTTTCATGAACCTTGAAACCCTCAACAAGTACTTCATCAACTTATTTATTCAATTTTTCCACCCACCTATTAAGCATTCCTACTTTATTCTTCATTTGAACTAAATCTTCTACTTCCTTTTTGCTTAGTAAGACTAGGGTATCAAGAGCAACAACTTGTTGAGTATCCCAAGTGGAAACATACTTGAGGAAATTGTGTAGTTGATCTAATTGAGCCTTAAGCTCATCCTTTCTTTGCTTATCCTTGATCATTCTTGATTTAGTGGATGATGCCCTATATCTATCAATTTTATTTGTTGGTTCCTTGTTGGTCTTCCCAAGTTAACAGTCCCCAAATGATAATCAACCAACTGCATATCTTGCCTATCTTTTTCAACCATGGGGATTGCACACTTAGAAATAAGCTCACCTACATTCGTGATTCTAGTAGAATGAAGCACATTTTCTCTTTTCCTTGGCCTCTTTTTATCAATTTCCTTCATCATGTCATCCCAATTCAGTGGTTGGGGTTGCATCATCTACTTCTCCATGTCTAAATTCAACCATGTAGGGGTAGCAGGTGGAGTGATTACTTGCATTCAAGAAGAGGTAGTAGGAGAGAGTGGTTTCCAAACTGTTGTTCTTGGTTGAGAATCAACCTCTTGTACCTTCTCTCTCTTTGCTTTTTCCTTTTCTTCCTGCAACTTCTTTGCTTCTAGCTCCTTTTTCAACCTTTCTTCTTCAACTCTTCTCTGTTCCAACAATTCTTCCCTTTCCTTGTACATTTTTTCCCTTTGGTTTTCAAGCTACTCTACCTTGTCCCATGCTTAATTGGAAAACTTTTCATGTTTTTCCAATTCTTCACCTTCTTTCTTTTTCAATTGGCATTCTTCTTCAACTTTCTTCTTTTGATCCTCTCCGATCATTTTAAATTTAGCCTTTAAGGCCTCTCTTTCTCTTTTCTATTGGGCCTCCTCCTCTTCTAGATCATGTATCTTTTGTACTAGAGCAACCTTGTCACTTTCCATCTCCATATTGAATTCTTACTCCTTCTGCTGTAGCAACAAGTTCTCCTTCTCCTTTTGTTTCCTTTCTAATTCTGCAACCTTAGCTTGAGCAACTTCATCCTCTTTTTGCTTTGCAATTTCCTCAGCTTGGGTCTTGGCATCAACAACTTTCTTAGCATCTTCAAATAAATTATATTATTCCTCAGGGGTGACGACATGCTCAGTGACTACCTCCTTAGTTTCCTTGTCAGCCATTGGAGTTTCTTTTTCAGAGTGAGTGGCTTCTGAATCTGTTTCAATGTCATAAATTTCAACCTCCACTTCCTTTCCTTTTAACAATTTAGGCTCCTTTGGAAGGCTTTCGGTAGTTACTTCTCCAATTGTTTTCTCAATCACAAGAGGTTTTATTGAGGCTTCTCATACAAAATTTGTTGATGCAATGGGATGAGATGTAGTTCCCTCTCCTCCAATATCTAAGCAGCCTCTCCTTCTTGCTCCCCAAGTACATCTTGGGCAGGCTATGTTGGATTAAGTTCCTCTCCAAAATTAAGAGGGGGGAAATCTAACTACTTGTTTGGAGTTTCTCTCCTTTTATTTCTTTGGTAACCTTGGGTGGCCTTCTTCTTATTTGAAGTTTGAGCTCCTAGCTCCTTAGCCCTCAAAATCACCCATTGAATGCTCCTATCAGAAACTGGTCTGGTAATCTACTTTATGCCAATGATTTTTTCCTCATCCCAATTCACTGGGTCCAAATTCCTGGTTCCTATATTCTCAACATCATAAGCAGGGTCTAAAACCACACCATCATCTAACAATGTGTCAGGAATGTCCTCCATTATCGAAAATTCTATCATCCACGGGATGGGTAACCTCTCATAGTTTCTCTTTCTCAGATCATAGTCATCTTGCAAGTTTGCCCAAAAATATTCCAGTATATTAAAAAAAATTTCAGTGACAATTTTATGGTTTGGATCAAAATGCATCTTTCCAGTATATAAATCCAACTTTAGATGGTTTAGCTCATCATTGATTACCTTTGCTACCACATTATGTGCACAACTATATTCCCCTAGTTTCAACACAAACTTGTGGCAACCTGTCTTATGCTTATTGGAAAACCTGAGATTAACTCCCTAAGCACAATTATATTACTACAACACCTTGGCAATAAATGATGGTGTCCATCAAATCCAACCAACCTAAAATATGTGAATTTGGAGTATTGGATATACCACTACCCCCTTTTAGCAATGAATGCCATGGCATCCTTGCTTAACCCGTATCTTGCATCCCCTGTTAATTGATTAATGATTACATACAAAAATGCATCATTCACCCTTCTAAAATGCAACTCAGAGGTCTTCAAGGTTAACTGATTGTAATGGTCCCAAAATTTCTTCTGTTGAGGGGCTCCTCCTAAGAGTCCAACTGCATTAAGACCAGGAAAATTCCTCTTCTTGCTGCCAAATACACAATATAAGAGGCCATAAAGAATGTCTTAGTTACCCTTTAATCATCTGATTGTGTAGAGATTCTAAAATAATCATGGGCCAATCAAATTGTTGCCCACCATCCAAGATGGTATGAATGAATGGAAACATCCATTCTTTGAAAGATGAAGCATCCCTCTTCCCAAAGACCCTTGATAACATCATAATGATGTCTCTAATCTCTTGAGTGAAATATGACCTCTTGAGCTAATTAGGGAGCTTAAACAAGGATTTATTTTCCACCCTCATCCATTTTTTTTTCATGTGTGACTTGTTGTCATCCTTCTTGTTATATTGTATAACACCAATGCATTTGACTCATTCAACTACTTTGGATTTTTAGGTGTGGGAACATTAAACATAAATTGTATCATTTGGGGAGTTAGATCAATAATGATATTCCCATATGAATCTAAACACTGCATTGTTGCTTGGTTATATGCTCCAACTACAGTCAATATCAATTCAAGGCATTGCATTGATAGAGGAAAGACAACTACATGTGCTAAAGGAGACTGATGAATCCTTAGTGTCCTTCCTATCACTTCTTCTACAAAGATCTCTTCAAGCATCTCTTGAAAGTTGAATTTACCCAAACTAGTATTAGTAATGCCTACTAGATCTGAGTCCACATTGCTTGTAGTAGGATTTGGACTCTTATGCTTACACCTCAAAGTGTAAGGTAATTGTTCAACCTTTATCTTTTTGGGCTTGCCACCTTGTTTGGAGCTTTCAGTAGGTTGACTCCTTTGAGATGCTTCATCTAAGGCTCTCAAGATCCTTTAATCCTACAATACAACCCCAAATTAGATCCTTAAAAGCATGAAAATTATAGCACCATACCTTACATCTCATACCATTCTCTCTCCTTTCTTATACTTAGCTAAATTTTATACTCACCAGAAGTGGAGCTAGGAAAGAATCAGGAACAGGCAGACTTTTAACAATGGCAGGATCGAGACAAGAAACAAAATGGAACCAGAACCAAAGTTGGGATGGGAAAAAAATGGAGAATCAATTGATAGTTTCAAATTTGACTCCCACCCCGGTTCCGCTTGCGCCAAAGAACAAAGGCATAAACTCAATTTTAACACTTTTCCAATGGAATGATCATAATAAGACAGGAATCAAAATTAGAATGAAACCTAAACTTGAAACTAGCCAAAAATTCCAAATTAGTTTCCTACTCTGGATCCGATTTTGACAAAGAAAAAAAGGATGCAAACTAGAAATTCACCATTTAGCAAAGGCAAGATCACTTCAAGATTTGAATTCTTTATGAAAAACATTTTAACAAGTCCAAATTTAGATCTAGTTCTTCTAGTGAACAAACATCAAAATCCAATAGTTTACACACGTAATCAAATTAATTTAAAACCAAGGGCTTAGGTCACAATGACGTCATGGAAATTTATTAAATTAAGGAAGGAAAACACACTTTGTCAAAATTAGACCAAATTCAAACTTTGAAGGTGTGACATTATAACGGTCAAGTGTACAAACCCTAGTTTGTACAGAGTGCCAACTTACTAAGTTTAGGGCATCGAAACCCAACAATCAAAACCATTAAATCAATGCAAAAACAAGATTAAAAGGATTGTTTTAGTAGATTAAAACCATTTAAAACACCCAAAATCCCTCTAAATCAAAACTCTAATTGATAATTAGGGAATAGTGGAATAAACAAAACCATTGAATGCAAAAATGATAGAAAAAATGACAGAACAAACTGAAAAGGACAACAAAACAAATGAAAATGAAAAGAAAACATAAAGAAACAACAAACAATAAAAAACAAACCAAAAAAAAATGAAGATTCGTGAAAGGAAATTTCACGAATGCACAAAGAACACACAAACAACAATGATGAAACAAACACAAATAGAATAGAAAAGAAAACAAAGTGCCTACCTCGAAACACACCAGAAAAGGTTGAAATTTGAAAAGAAATCATCCCTCAACATGCACCGGCAATCCAATCCTACACTTCTCAAATTTTTTGTAGCTCAAAGTCACAAAAACACTTTAAATACACTTATGAGTGATAATAAACATTATTAAGGTTTTAAAACCTCCTTTCGTGTGTGCGAGAGAAGTGGCAATAAATTCCATCAATGCGGTTGGCTAGGCAGAGTCAAAGTCATAAATGTATATTCAACCCATATGTGAACTCAAGGAAAGATGAACACGGACTCAGAGTCAAACCAGAACATGAAACTTTAAACAAGTTTCATATCTTGTTCCAAGTTCAGCTCGGGTCCCACAATGAAAAGACAAAATGACAAAGGAAGGTGAGGAGCAGAGTCAGAACTAGAATGAAACCCAAAACCTTTAGAAAGGTCCGAACTTCATTTGGATGCTAATTTCACTTCCGCAACAAACACAAAAACAACAAAATGCAACCACAAGTGGGGTCATACCAAAGAATGAACCTAGGCGAAACACAACGGGAGCGGGGGTAGGACTAAAACCAAACCTGTAACTTTCAAAAAGTTTCAAGTTTAATTTCCATCCCAGTTCCACTTCCAACAACAAGCAAGAAAATGAAAGGAAAAGGAAAACAAAGAAAGACCCAAGGGACTAAACCCACCCCAGGATTGAACACAAGCACAACAACAAAGAAAGATGACAAAGGGTGGAACTGAAACCAGAACGGGAACCAAATTGGGAACATTGTAAAACATTCCAAGTTTAGTTTCATCCCACATTCCGAACCTGCCAAAACAACAAAAGAAGGCCCTAAGAGAAAAAAGAACAAATCCTAAGGCCAAAAACCAAAACACCAAGGACAAATAAAAACAAGGGGGGCCCATTTTATCCAAATATTAAATGGGATGGTTATGCAAGGCATAACCCTACCCTCTCATAAAGGGATACAGATGTCCCTCCCCATATTCCGACTTGTGATGACCAAGGTCAACCAACATAATTAGTGTTCAGGTAGGGGTTGAATGTAATCTAAATAAACCCAATGGTAAAGGTTGGAAAATGAATTCCCAATAGTTGGAAATGGATAAATTAAGGAAATTATTGAAGGATGATGGGGTAGAAAAGGAATTTTTTCTTAAAATCCAATCACACTTCCTAATAGATTTCATAATCTATAAAGTTGGCCCTAGTAGAATTGGGGACACAAACCAATTAGAGGAAATACCTTGAAAGTTCAAAGAACTTATGAATGCACTAGAAACCAACTTGCTACCCACTTGCACCCAAAATGGTATCACTGATGGAAATACCTTGAAAGTTCAAAGAACTTATGAATGCACTAGAAACCAACTTGCTACCCACTTGCTACCCACTTGCACCCACTAGAAACCAACTTGCTACCCACTTGCACCCAAAGTTGGCCCTAGTAGAATTGGGGACACAAACCAATTAGAGGAAATACCTTGAAAGTTCAAAGAACTTATGAATGCACTAGAAACCAACTTGCTACCCACTTGCAAACCAATCCATGGGGGGGGAGTGTGGGACATCTTGAGGGGGTCCTATAATCAATAAACCAATGGTATGGTGGAGTATTTAGGTGTGTGGGAGGTTGGATCCATTGGTAACACAAGTATCTAGTTAATTAAAAACACATTCTCCTGCCATGGAGAGGCTGAGAACGACAATCAGTTATTTCGTGTAGATCCAAGTAACCCCAATGGGGGCACTAAGCTTTCAAGGGATATACAGGATTCGATATCTAAGGGAGCTTCTAAAGGAGAGGTTAAAGTTGAAGTGCCTCACAGGCCAAGAGGAAGGCCAAGAAAAGGAACTCAAAAACTAGTCCTAGTGGGGAAAGGAAACCTTGAGCTTCTTTCCAAACATAAGAGAAAGAAACTTAGTACGATCATCTCAAGTCTTATAGCCAAAAGGATGGAGGTGGAGCCAAAGGTACCTATTTTTTTTGAAAAATGTAGGCCTGGAAAGGAGAATGCCTTAAACCTTGTTCCTAATGGTTCTTAATTGCATATCATGGAATGTGAGGGGGATGGAATCCCTTGATAATAAAAAAAATGTAAGAAGATTCCTCAATCGGTGCAGAAATAAAGATGTGGTGCTACTGCAGGAGCTTAAAGCAACTAACTTCATGCTTGAAACCAACCTTAACTTCATTTGGAAAGAGTCTTCCCACTTTTTAACCCAACATGAGAAAGTAAAGGGAGGGGTTTTTGTTATCCTTTCAAAAGAATGGGCGCAGTATGTCTCCAAATCTAGGGCCTCCCCATGTACAATGTTGTTTTGGTACTGCTGAAAAAGGAAGAATTCTCCTTTGGAATATGCTCAATCTATGCACCAAATGAGTATGGTGAAAAATTCAATCTATGGAAATGGTTGTGCGAACTAGAGAAAATACCATGGATCCTCAGAGGAGACTTTAATATGGTGGAGAACCAAGAGGACAAGTTTAGTGGGATTGACATAATGGAAAAGGAATGAAAAGTATTTTTGGATAAAAATGAAGAGCAAGCTCAAAATGATGGACCATGTGGAGGGAAAAAAAGGACTTCCCCAACATATGTTACACTTGGTACAATGCACAAAAAGGTAACAGGAAAATATACTATCAACTAGATAGATTCTATATAAATAAGGATTTTTTTTATCCCTAACTCTCTTAAAGATAGATGAAAAATTGAAGTACATCCCTACACTCTCAGATCATCACCCCATAAAAGTAAGAATATTAATAAAGAGGGGGCTTGAGGGTGAAAGGAGAAAAGGAGGTGGATTCCTTCTTAATACAAAGATTATATAGGACAAGGATTGCACATATGCTATTAAAACTCTCATAATGATAAACAACTAGATGTACAAGAACCTAAGTGCCATCAAAAGGTGGAATTTAAATATCAAGGGGTGGAAAACATTGTTCCAAACAATTTTGGAAAAGAAGGCTATGGGTAGTAGGAGGGAGGAGGGGATCCTTTAGGAAGAATGGCTGCAAGAAGAAGCTGGGCTACAAAATGACCCCAAGAATGAGGGGTTACGTAAAAAACTCATTCTTGCAAAAAATTCCTTGAGAAGGCTCCAAAATAGAAAAATACAAGGACTCAAAGTTAGATTTAGACTCAACTGGATGTAAAATGGTGACAAGGGTTTAAATTTTTCTTCAATCTCCTTACGAAGAAAAAATTTAAGGAACATATTGAGCAAGTACAAGTTGATGGGGTGGCCTTTAGTGATCAAGAAGATACCAAAGGTCACTTTTTAAAGTTCTTTAAAAACCTCCTCTCATCTAAAAATGGTGGGTAGGGCTGCACTAATGCAAGGAACCTAATCAGGAGGGTCATCCCAAATAAGCTTGAAGGGGGAGAGATAGAGGGACTAAGTTGTGAGATATCCAAAGAAGAGATAAAAAATGCAATAGAATCTAGGAAAAATGATAAATCTCCTAGAGCTAATGGTCCCCTAGCAGAGTTCTACAAGACCATCAAGGAATGGACAATTGATGACCTTGTTCTAGTCTACAAGGAGGCTTTGGAGGTTGGATCCCTGGGGAGTGATATCAACAAAGGAATTATAAAGTTGCTCCCCAAAGAAGGGGACAAAACTCATTAAAAATTGGAGACCTATAACCTTGCTAAATGTATCTTGTAAAATCCTTTTAAAAGTTTTAGCAATAATATTGACAAATTTTCTACCTAAGCTCATCAGTACTACCCAAACATGCTTCATTAAGGGTCCGTGAAGTTCAAGCATGCAAAACAAGGCAATTTTTGACCCACCTTGATTTTCATTCTGAAGTCTTAGATGGGAAATTTGAGCATCCCATTGTGTTCATCTCATGAAGAACTTTGAAACAAGTACCTTCATGACCTCTCACTATTGATATTTCATGAAAATTGTCCAAGATGTAGTTGGTGCAAAAAACAATGCCCTACCTTGGATGTCAAAATTTTTCTAAGTGTTGGGTGCATGGGTGGGGTTTTTTAGTGCCACTGTACCAAACTACCTTGCTTCCAAGTGCAAGGGTGCTGATTTTTAGTGCCCTTACACTTTTCACTATTTTTTCCTTGAGCATTTCAAAATTGCTCCAACTTCGTTCCAAACCCCATTTTTCCACTCTATGCATCGTTTTGCATGCCTCATCACTTTTTCCATGATTGTTCAACCTATTTGATTGCTTCATGCTTCCAAATGCTACTTTTTATGCTAATGCTTGTTGATTTGCCATCCTTGCAGTTTCTCTCCAAATCTCGTCAAGTGATCCCGAAAGTGATTTCCTTCGATCTCGGTTCTTAAAGATGACACATTCATGTAGGAGACAAGGAAGAGATATGAAGACTTTTGTGCCCAAACAAGGAACCATGAAGATTCCTGATCTCCAGAGTTAAATCTTTTTGATGCATCCTTTTATGCATCTTGTAAATATTTTCTGACATCTTAGATGTTTTTTTGTAAAATGTAATTGTACCAAAAATGTGAGATGTAATTTCATTAAGAAAAATTATATTTTGACTTTGGTCAAAGTTAGGTGAGATTTCCTAAAATCACTCACCTGATTTCCTTAATTTTCTCAACTAATTCCTAATTTTGTTCATCCCTCTTTTCTATAAATATGAGGGATTCCTTTTGTATTGGTTAACCTTTAGTTTTTGCAAAAAATGTATGGAACTTTGTTTTAAACTTTGTGAATCTAAATATTATCAATAAAGGAAGGAACTACATACCAAACTTTGTATTGGATCAATTGTCTCTTGAATTTGGTTAAGATTTGTGGTGATTAGTTTATGAAATCTGAAGGACTTCAAGTGATTCTTGTAGACTTTGTGTTGTATTACTTGAATTTGTGCTTTGCATTTTTATGCTTTTGGTTGAAGGATCTACAAGACTTTGAGCTTGTAATCTCTCATGTTGTTCGAAGAAATTGTTGCATATAAGAAGACTTTGTGCTTCTAATGTGACAAACTATACATTTCTCATAGATCTATTGTTGAAAAGGATATGAAACGACTTTGTGCCTTCATGAGCCTTAATTTTTAAGTTTATTATTTTTTATAATCTTATCTGATATCTCTATGTTGTTCTTTGTCTAGATAGGGATATTAGCTGTACTGCTTTTGGTAAGTTTCAAGTGTTGTGAATCAAGAACATTTTTAGCTGTGAAGCATTACACACATCTTCTCTAAAAAAAGAGAGAAGGATGAATGCGACACATACCCCCAACTTTGTAAATATTTTGAATATTCTATAAAAACTCTAGTTTGTTTACTTAGCAATGTTAGCAATAAGAAGGGTGCCTCCCCTTGTTGAGAGGAGAGATTGAATCTCACATAACTGTGGTTGAATCCAAGGTTGTGTAATCTGTCGAAAGTTGATTACATAATTTTCACCCAACAATTTTTTGGTGACTCTACTAGGGACACGATACACATTCTAAAGCCTCATGCTTTCGTTTGAAGTATACCTGTGTCCTTTATTGTAATTTATTTTTTTGTAAGTTTCTCAAGCTTTCACCAAGGACATTTAAATGGGTGCTCAAAGTCCTTGGAGAAATGATTTTGGTCCATTGATTCTAGTTATACCCCTACATGCTCTTCCTGAAGGCTCACAAAAGAACTTTCCCAAGTTCCTTGGTGATGGACAACATCCTGACGAGCACGTTGTTGCTTTCTACATCGCTTATGGAGTTCATGGTGTTGAATACGAAGATGTATTTGTAAGACTGTTTGTGGAGAATCTCCAAGGTGTTGCTGCGGATTGGTTTTATCATTTGACACCACGTACCATCACAAAATAGGAAACTCTCACAACCAGGCTTGAAGAAAGGTTCAAACCTCCTAAAGATGCTCATTCTTTGTTGGCTCAACTTACCTAGTTGAAGAAGGAATCTCACATGCCTATGCACCAGTTCGTTGCTCACTTCAACAAGTTGACAAGGAAAATTCTAACTATTACTCAACCTATAGCTAAGAATTTGAAATGTTTCTTTGTAAATTCTCAAGATCCCAAGGTTGGTTTCCTATTGAGAAGAGCAGCCACAACTACTCTTATAGTTGTGTAGACCTTGGCAACAAAAATTAAAGATGATCTCATTCTTGCTGGGCAAATAAAAATTGATTCAAATGAATCTAAAGAAATCCCTTCTTTGGAGTTATTTTCTTCCATCACAAGGAGGGATCATATGGTGCAAAGGTTGGAAAATGAGCTACTTGATCTCAAAAAGAAACTAGCTCAAGGCATGTTTTCTATGCCTTGCAAGGACGTACCACGAAGGTCATTTTCAAATGCTGCTCATAATTTTATTGTTGGGAATCAACACAAGTTATCTTCACCTCCGAAGAGGATTTCTCTTGAGATACCATTAGTAAAAGTAGTAGCAAAGCATCCTAAATCCAATTCAAGTGATCTCTCTATTCTCTTCCAAAAAAAGGAAGCAGACAGAGCTGGCAACTCCCAATTCTGGTTTATGTAGTCTCAGAAAGCCATTGATGAAGAGAAAAAGGATGAAAATTATTTTTCTGAAGTTCCAGTGAATGAAGACAATCTTGTCTTGAGATCTAAAAAGATGGACATGCATGAAGGTCTCAGTCAAGTTGAAAAGAATGCATTCGTGTTTCGAGTTCATGAACTTGAACACTTGTTGCATAAAAGAATTTTCCAAAGGCATGATGAGGATCTTCGTATAAATAATTCAGATTTTCCCAAGTTTGGAGATGGAGAACATCATATTGAGGTATGCAGAGTAGTCATATCTTCATTTGAATCACATGAAAGAGATCATTTTCATCAGCATGAGGTTTCCATGGCTGATGAATCAATTGTTCACATAACAACTGGTATGAAGCATTCAATCTTTGACCGATCAAGGGAATGTCCCAAAAAAATCTTACTTGGTTGGAGGCCAATGGGAAGATAAAGGTTCCACTTGCACCTAGGAATGAAGATAAACTTGAGGATGCAACTAAAAATGTATTTTTAGATGCACAAGAGCAATCTGGATTCAATATTTCATTTTGGAACAATAGTATATCTAATATATTTTTAGAGGTAGCTGAACCTGTTCATCTCTTTCATGAAGCAATGCTTCAACTTCATCTACACGTAGTTGCTAATGATCATGGAAGACATTGCAAGCTGTTGAAGAAAGGAAACTATTTTGTTGAAACTATGAACGATTTCATTTGAGAAGGTTTTGTTGATGGCTAGGTTTAATTAGGTAGGTTTTTACCTTTTCAATAAGTGCATTTGCATAATTTTGCATCTTATTTTCATAGATTTTTTTTTTTTTTTTGTCATTGCCTGACTCCAATCCCAATGAATGGATAAAGGATCTTGAATTTTGGAGTTCTCCATTCATTCATTTTCAATAACTATTGAAAGAAGATCCCCAACTAGAGCTAGTTGTTATCCCAGAATCTAGCAGCGCTCGTTCCATGGATAACCCTCCTCAGAAACTCATCTGTTTCCTAGGTTCGTGAAGTTCAATCATGCAAAATGAGGTGATTTTTAACCCACCTCAATTTGCATTCTGAAGTCTCAGATGGTCAATTTGAGCATCCCATTGTGTTCATCTCGTGAAGACCTTCGAAACGAGTACCTTAGTGACCTCTCACTGTTGATATTTCATGAAAATTGTCCAAGATGCAATTGGTGAAAAAAAGAACGCCCTACCTTGGATGCCAAAAAATTCCTAAGTGTTGGGTGCATGAGCAAGGTTTTTTAGAGCCATTGCACCAAACTACCTTGCTTCCAAGTGCAAGGGCATTGATTTTCAGTGCCCTTACACTTTTCACTATTTTTTCCTTAAGCATTTCAAAATTGCTCCAGTTTCATTCGAAACCCCATTTTTCCACTTCGTGCACATTTTTTCGTGCCTCGTCACTTGTTCCATGCTTGTTCAACCTCTTTGATCACTTCATGCTTCCCAATGTTGCTTTTTCTACTAACGCCTATTGATTCACCATCCTTGCAGTTTCTCTCCAGATCTCATCAAGTGATCCTGAAAGTGATGTCCTTTGATCTTGGTTCTTAAAGATGACACATTCATGCAGGAGACTAGGAACATATATGAAGACTTCTGCACCCAAGCAAGGAACCATGAAGATTCCTGATCTCCAAAGTTAGATCTTTTTGATGCATCCTTTTATGCATCTTGTAAATATTTTCTAACATCTTAGATGTCTTTTTATAAAATGTAATTACACCAAAAATGTGAGATGTAATTTCATTAAGAAAAATTACATTTTGACTTTGGTCAAAGTTAGGTGAGATTTCCTAAAATCACTCACCAGATTTCCTTAATTTTCTCAACTAATTCCTAATTTTTCTCATCCCTCTTTTCTATAAATATGAGGGATTCTTTTTGTAATGGTTAACCTTTAGTTTTTGTAATGAAGTGTTGCTTATCTTGCAACAAATGTATGAAACTTTTTTTTCAACTTTGTGAATCTAAATCTTATCAATAAAGGAAGGAGTTTCATGCCAAACTTTACATTGGATCAATTGTCTCTTGAATTTGGTTAAGATTGGTAGTGATTAGTTTATGAAATTTGAAGGAATTCAAGTGATTCTTGTAGACTTTGTGTTGCATTGCTTACTTGAATTTGTGCTTCACATTTTAATGCTTTTGGTTGAAGGATCTACAAGACTTTGATCTTGTAATCTCTCATGTTGTTCAAAGGAATTGTTGCATATAAGAAGACTTTGTGCTTCTAATTGGACAAACTATACATTCCTCACATATCTGTTGTTGAAAAGGATATGAAATGACTTTGTGCCTTTGTGAGCCTTACTTTTTTAGTTTACTATTTGTTATACTCTTATCTGATATCTCTAAGCTATGCTTTGTCAAGATAGGGATCTCAGTTGTATTGCTTTTGGTAAGTTTCAAGTGTTGTGAATCAAGAATGTTTTCAACTGTGAAGCATTACACACATATTTGAAAAAAGAGAGATGGATGAATGCGACACATACCCCCAACTTTGTAAATATTGTGAATAGTTTGTAAATACTCTAGTTTGTTTACTTAGCAATGTTAGCAGTAAGAAGGGTGCCTCCCCTTGTTGAGAGGAGAGATTGAATCTTGCATGACTGTGGTTGAATCCAAGATTGTGTAATCTATTGAAAGTTGATTACATAATTTTCACCCAATAGGAATGGGAAAATAATTCTAAACAAGAGGCAACTATGTTGTTATTGGACTTCAAAAATGATTATGATAGGGTTGAATGGACCTTCATTAGACTTACTCTTGAGGCTTTTGGCTATCTTGAAGCCTTTTATAGCATGGTTATCACACTATTCAAGGATGAAGTGGCTCAGGTTGATGTTAATGGGTCTCTCACAAAGGAATTTTCTCTAGAAAGGTGGGTAAAAGCACAAACCTGTATCACACTTTATAAAGGAATCGACCAACAACAAAAAAAATTCTGAACTTTGACCACATAAAAGTGGTCTTTATGTTTTGAATTTCAAAATGGTGTAAACTAATTAAATGTAGAAATTTTGATGTAGCTTATTCTTGTAATTTAAAAAATAAAAATAAAAATTGTTTTCATTATGTTTTTATTAATTTAAGCACAAATTTTAGAATGCTAAAAATTTTAGAAAAGAGTGACTTCACGGACCGTTAAGAAACAAATTGAAAAAAACTTCATTTCTCCCTATTTTTTTTCTCAAAATAGTTAACTTCAATATGTTGTGCATGGAAAAAAAAAAAATCACATTTTGATCTATATTTTTCTTGTAATAATGTTTTAAAGTCAAACATGTTAGAATTGGACAGTTTTCATGGGTTGTCAACTATTTTCAATTTTTTTAATCATTTTCAGAAAACAAAATATACCCTTTTGAATAAGACTCTCTCCTCTTGTGCCCCATATAAGATTTATTTATTTTTAATAAGTTTTACTATTTTTTAAAATTTCTAATCAACCTCCTTTTTAATTTTTAAAACCTTCTTGCATTATTTAAAAAATAAAATATATTAAAACTAATCAAAATATTACAAAAATTATATATTTGGATTCTACACTCCGAGCTCTACAAAAGGTTTTAAAAAAAAAACACTATTCTGACTAAAGAAATACTTAGCTAAAGTTGAAAGTTTTAGAAAATTTTGAAAAAATTTGAGTTGGCTGCCAACTAGGATGCCACATAGACAATTTCAGTACAAATAGTTTCTATAGATAGGGTTTTGGCTAAAACCCTTTCTATAGAAACCTTGCACATTTAAAAATCCAAATTTAAAGCCAATTTCAAAGCAGGAAAAGGAAAATTTTTATTTTTTTGGATTCGGCCAAAACTTATTTGGCCAAAACCTGTGTGCCACATAATAGGCCATGTGGTTTTGGTCGAATCCTATTCCATCGAAACCTTTCCACCCAAAAATATTTCACTTGAAACTATTTATTTGGCCGAAAGTGTGACACAACTTTGTACTTTTACCTAGGTCAATTAGGCAAGGATTCCCTTTGGCCCCTGCATTATTTGTGATTGCTTTAGATGCCTTATATTATGTTCTTAGAGCCAATGAGTCACACCAAAGGTTAGAGGTATACTACTTCCAAACAATGACAAAGTACTGAATATTCAATTTTCTAATGATACAACCTTGTTCCCCCTGATGGAGGAAGATAATTTCTCCAACCTAACAATGAAATTAAATACCTTTTATGATGCCTCAGAAGAAAAAATTTCTCTCTCTAAGTTAATTTTGTAGAAATGGCAGGATAAACCCCCAGATTAGGTGAATAAGTTTGAAATCCAGTGGAGAGGTCCACATAAGCAGGTAAGATACATGGGCATACCATTTGTTGTGTGTCCAAACTTAAAGGAAATGTGGACTTGGATTAAAGGTAGGATTGAGAAAAATATTGAGAAATGGAATAGGAAATAACTCTCTTTGGCAGGAAGAGTTTAGGTTTGTCAAAATATATTGTCTTCATACAGTTTGTATTTTGTGTTGGTGTGGTTGTTCAGTAGTTACCAAGTGGATGAAATTCAAAAAAGGATTCAAATTTTTCTTTGGTTAGATGGAAAGGGCAATAAGAAGAAACATGTCAAATGGTGTTGGTGTTGTCTAAGCAAGGAAAATGGCGGGCTTGGTGTGAAGGATTTAAAAATCCAAGGCATAGCCTTGACTACCAAATGGATTTTCAAGGCTTTGGATGGTGATGATCCTTGGAAAGTATTGATCAAAAGAAATATCCAAAGAGAAATCCCTAAACATGCAAAGAATTGGAGAAACCTCCCCCTTAGTGTCCTTCTTAGTTGTCAACACCCTATATCCACTGAAGGCTCAGTTGTGTTCAAGAGCATTTGTAAGGCTTGGGAATATGTTAAGGAGTTCATAACTAACTCTCAGTTCTCTAAGGGTAATATTTTATATCACAAAGGTCGATTTGGTGGAACCTGAAACACAGTGATAAGCCTTTGGCACTCCTACAGGGATGCTTGACCAAGAAATAGGCCAATAAAGGCATAAAAATCTTCATAGAAATTCTTAAGGATGGAGTTCTAAAAGACTAGGCTCAAGTGAGGACTAAATTTAACATCCCTGAAACTCAGTGGACAACCTACTATGTTGTAATAGAGGCATGTAAGGAAATGAACTGGCTGGTAACTTGCAAGCTAAATGCAAAACAATATAAGGACTTCCAATGGACCGATGGTGTCAATATTACTAAACTCAATGCCAAAACTATCTACAACACTCTCTCTAAACAACAAGAAACATATGTTCATCTAAAAAAAGCGTGGAATACTAACATTAGCAACAATGAATGGTGTAAAATTATTTTAAATAACTGGACAAGAACAATTGAGCTAAAGAAGGCCTGCTTCAGATGGCTCTTTTTTTTCGACATATTTCCTTATAAAATAAGCTCTGATGATATTGAAATATGCAGGATGTGTAGTGTTCCTGAGACAACATGTCATATTGTTATTGATTGTATATATGCAAAAGGGTCATGGAAATTTTTTTATCATAACTTAGATATATGGAATACTAACATGGCAAGCCCAAAATGGACAAAAATATTTTATTCAAAAATAATAAATTTGGAAAAGAGCAAACACTATTTTGGTCTTGTGTTTCCACTAAAATTTTGCGGAGTATTTGGAAAGCAAGGAATGATGAGAGGTTTAATAGGAAAAATGGGGCACTTACTAAGTCTATAAAGAGACTCACGTTGCACAATATTGCATTATAGGTTACCATGATAGTGAAGGTTGTTTTGATGGATATTCATATCATTTTCCAAAGCTCCCATTATGGCACAAGCAAGGAGGATGTTGGAAAAGGTTGTGGAATTGATGCAATCATGGTCAGAGGGTATTCAAAGAAAACTATCCAACCATGTAGCAAAAACAACACATCAGAAAATAACTCAAGGTAAACAAAGAATGACATAAACAATCTTTATTAACTCAGATAAATTTCATGTACATATTCACCAACAACATGTTAGCTTTATAGATTTGGCATGCAGGCCCGATTACACAGCATAAAACAAAACCCTCTTCTAGACCTATATCCACTCATAAGCTCCTTATAGCGGCTTCTAGGATCTACTCGACACACTACTACCCCCAAATGGTTTAAGACATCAATATATATATCAATCAAAGCTCTGGAATGATCTTTCTCGACCATGGTTAGAGAAAATAAAAAAATAAAATGTAATGTGTGGAAAAGTAACCAAATTAGCCTCATCATTGGTGATTTACAAATTAAATGCAATTTCATGATGTAGACCCATCAAAAAGATTAGACACAAGCCCAAGAAGATCTAAAAAATACACCAATAAGATCTGCAAAAAATGGGAATGATCCACAATGACCCATAATTGTGGATGAATAACATGTAACAAGTAGAACACAGGTTGGCTTACTCCAAGGATTTACATCTGGTGAATGCATAGAATGAGGTGTGGACCCCAAGAGAGATTTCTCATCGACCAAGGAACTTAGAATGAAGCACAAGAGAGATCTACAATCAATGGAAATGATCTTTAGGCCTGAAAACATGAAATTGCATGCCATAAAGGAAATAAGAAGAACAACTTAAATATTTTTGGGTGATGCAAGATTGACATGACCCAAGGATGCTCCTGCATCAGACACCCCTGGTGAGAAAAGATGTTCCATGAGAGGAACTCAAGAACATCTGACAGGAACCAAGATATGGATCCCATGCTCATTCCTGATCCAAATGTCTTCTTTGTATGTACTTTTCTTCCTCCTAACTTCCTCTCCTTCGTTTGCTAGATCCTTCAACTTCTTCTCTTCACCTCCTTTTCCTTGCCTCATATCTGCACATGGTAGTAAGGGACATTTACCACCACCCACTTTCTTCCACTCATTTGATCTACCTCTTCTGAAGGACTCCATATTATCTGCAAACAAAGTCTTTTGCTGCATAGCTCTCCCTCTACATCCTTCTAGTACCATCTCACTCCTAGATTCATCCACAAGGTTCCTCTTGAATTCCATGCCATCCTCCAGTACAATCTTTGCATCCTACTTTTCAGTACTGTAACTCTTTACAAGACTCAAGTTCCTTACTCCCTCCTTTTCATTCTTGAAGGAAGCCAAAGTAAAATTCTTCCCATCCTTCTCTACAATAATTAGATTCCTTTTGCAATCATATATAGCTCCTCTATCAAACTACCAAGGTCTACCCAACAAAACATGACAGGCACTCATAAACAAAACATCACACAATACTTCATCTCTAAAAGGACCAATATTAAAGTTCACCAAGCACTGCTCTTTCACCTTCACTACATGATCATCTTGTAACCAACTTATCCTATAAGGACAAGGATGTGGGAACTTCTTCAAACCAAGTTTCTCCACCATCTCCTTAGATACCAAGTTATTAGTACTTCCACTATCCACAATAACCTTACAACACTTACCTCCTAATTTGCACAAATTCTAGAAAAGATTCTTCCTTTATGAAGTTCCAATCTCTTCCTTTCCCTGCCTCATCAAGACTCTCCTAAGCATGAGAGAGTCTCCCTGCTCTAGTTCTATCTCATCTAGCACTCTAGTTACCTACTCTTCATGGGCCATGAAATTATTTTTGTCAGTTCTTTTACTTGATCCCTTAGGACACTCAAAAGATCGATGTCCAGTTTCTCCACGCTTGAAACATTTACCTAAGAATTCCTTGCTACCATTTCCTCTCCGTGGTTCCCTCTGATCTAGTTCTTTACTCCACTTAGATCTTGGTTCTTCTTCACTAGTCTGCTTCTCCTTGCTGTTGTTCATTTTCTTCTCTTTCCCTCTAGGTTTATTCTCTACCTTTTCTTCACTTTATCTTCTGCCTTAAGAGCATATTGGAAGGCATCCTCAACTGTGGAAATCCTCAACATACTCATCTCATCCTAAATGTTAAATCTAAGGCCATTTATATACCTTTCCACTTTCTCCCTAGTCATCCCTCAGTTCCCAGATCTAATTGTCATCTTGTAAAATTCCTCTATATACTCTTTCACACTCATATCCTTCTGCTTCAAGTTCTACAACTTCTTGAAAAATTCCAACTCATAGTCTTCGAGAATGAATTTATCCTTCAGCCTCACAACCATCTACCTCCACTGAGTAATTCTTATTTCACCATTCTCCACTCTATCCTTCTACAACTCTTTCCACCATAAAGCAGCATGCCCTTTCAACTTAGTTTTTTCCAATCTCACCCTTAGTGGGTATCTAATATCCTCAAGCTAAAAATAGTCTTCCATCTCTCCTATCCAGTCTATCAAGTCTTTAGGATTCAATTTACCAAAGAAGTTAGAAACCTCCACCCTATGACTTTTACTTACTTGTGCTACTGCTCTCAACAATATCTCTTCTCTCTCATCGGTCAGTCTTTCAACTTCTTCAGTCTCAAGCTCTTCTATAGCCTCTTCATATTCATCCTCTGGTTTAGGATTCCTCCTCAAACCAACCAGGGAATTTTAGATCTCATTCCTCATCTCATTTCTAAAGTCCTCCATCATTTGCTCTATTCTTCTAGGGTTCATCCTTCTCGGGGACATCTGTTCCTTTACTTAGGTGCAACTGCCTTAGCTCGACAATTTGACTACAAGGTTTCAATTGCCTCTCTCTTGGTGATCTATTCAACACACTTACAACTTGCCTCAAATTGGTGATCTGTTCACACAAGGAATGCCACGAGGACTACAACCCATTCAAGGTTCTCAACCTGCTCTGATACCATCTAATGCAATCATGGCTGAAGGGTCTTCAAAGAAAACTATCCAACCATGCAACAAGAACAACACATCAAAAAATAACTCAAGGTAAACAAAGCATGACATAAACAATCTTTATCAACTCAGAGAAATTTCATGTACATATTCACCAACAACATGCCAGCTTTATAGATTCGGCATGCAAGCCTAATTACATAGCATAAAACAAAACCCTCTTCTGGACCTATATCATCTCATAAACTCCTTATAGCGGCATCTAGGATCTACCTGACACACTGCTTCCCCCAAATGGTTTAAGACATCAATATATATATCAATCGAAGCTCTGGAATGATCCGCATTGTCCATGGGTAGAGAAAATCAAACAAATAAAATGTAACATGTGGAAAAGTAACCAAGTCAGCCTCATCATCGGTGATTTACAAATTAAATGCAATTTTGTGATGCGAACCCAACAGAAAGATTAGACACAAGCCCAAGAACATTGAAAAATACACCAATAAGATCTACAAACAACGAGAATGATCCATAACAATCCACAATTGCCAATGAAGAACATGTAATGTGTAGAGTATAGGTCAGCTTACTCCAAGGATTTATGTTCAGTGAATGCATAGAATGAGGTGTGGACCCCAAGAGAGATCGATCATCAACCAAGGAACTTAGAATGAAGCACAAGAGAGATCCATGAACAATGAAAATGATCTTTAGGCCTGAAAACATGAAATTGCATGCAAGAAAGGAAATAACAAGAACAACTTAAATATTTTTGGGTGATGCAAGATTGCCATGACCCAAGGATGCTCCTGCATCAGGAATTTAAATTTATGACTATCAATTGTGTTTCCTTGAAGAGGAATAGAGAGATAAAGAGAGAAAAAAAGAAATACCTTGAGATGGAGAGGGAGGCAAAGAAATATAGAGAGGTGGAGGAAGTGGGAAGAGAGACAAAGAAAGAGAGACAGAGAGATAGATAATAGAAGAGAGAAAGAGAGAGAGGATATATGGATATGTATATGCATGTATATATATATATATATATATATACACATGTATATGCATATATAGACATACATCTATATATACATATATGTATGTGTGTGTGTGTATATGTATGTATGTATGTATGTATTTATGTATTTATATATGTGTGTGCATATATGTATATGTAGAGAGACAGAAAGTGGGAGAAGCAAGAAAAAGAGATAGGGAAAAAAGATAATGATATATATGTATATGAAGATTGAAAGTTAAAAAGAGAAAAAGATATATAGAGATAAGATGGAGGGAGGGAGAGAGAGGGAGAGAGACATAGATAGATGGAGAGGGAGAGACAGAGAGTGATAGAGATGGATGATTAGAGAGATAGATCCCCATGGATATGTGTCATATATTTGGATTTTTTACACAAAATAATTGATCAAAAGCCTCTCTCATAAATATTTTCCTTTCTATGTTGCATTTATTTTAATAATGAAAAACCAAAAATAATTAAATTGCTAAATTTGCAATAAAGAGGAACCATCTCTTCAAAGGAACAAGTTGGATCTACTTTCATGGGCATTGTTTGTCTAGGAGTTGCTTTGATACTAGTAATCTGTAATACATGTAAACAGTGTATATCATGATAGCTAATAATTCTTCTAATACATATATGTCAAGACACTAATGAACTAAAATTTAACATACTAAAAACTATGAGCATTTCATCTTATTATTAAATTAGGGCTCGTTTCTATCATTGTAAAATCATATCAAGTTAAACAGTATGATGCAACATAGATTAACACTAAAAATGCTTTAGGAAAATCAAGTCTATGCTATATGGTATCCACCGTACCTAAATCTCAACTTATCTTGAGATCCTTGCCAATGCATCAACTACAAAGGACTTTGTCCATCATTTTTTGGAAGGAAGTAATGAAGCTTTATAACAAAAAAATTGTGCTAGACTTAAAGTGTTGTTATATGGAGCCTAATTAGACTCGGAGGTTAAATTTTTTCCCCTTTTAATATCATGGTTTCCCCCAAAATTATTTAATAGGGGTTTGGGGACAGTGCCCCCAAGATGGGGTCAAGGGGCAGCGCCCCTTGCGGGGTCCAGGGGTAGCACCCCCAAAACATCTCATGGTTTTTATTATTTTATAAAGGCATCGGGAGTTATTTTTTCTATTGGCCAACATAAAAAACTAACCGACATAAGCCTTGATAAAAGGCTAAGGGTTAGGGTTTCCCTTGATATTGTATTGTAGCATTTGCAATGGTATTGAGTTGTAAGGATTACTAGTTGTAATTGGTTTGATTTGCTAGATAATAATATTGGACTCTCTGTTGGTGGATGTAGCTCAAGTTTGGGTGAACCACATTAAAAATTGTCTCTTGTTGTTATTATTTTTGTGTTTTTCATTTCTCTGTTTAATCTTTTTTTGCATTTAATTGATATTTTCTGCATACAATTCCTAACATAAAGTGCAATTGGATGGTCTACATTGTGAACCTAAATCCACTAGGTGAACTTGGAGCCTAAAAGCAAAGTGATCAAATTTTGTGTTTTCAAACAATTTAAAGTTGTCATATTTCCAAGCAAAGGTACATTGAGTGTAGAACATCCTTTTCTTAATGCTTTGGCGATGGTATTATTCCAACAATTTAACATATAAATTCAAAGGTAATGCAAAAATTCCCTCCTCTTACACTTATACGTTCAATGAGAATTCAAAACTACTATGAGTAAACATGAGGCTAAGTACAAAATAATAATAGCAACAAAAATTTGAATAGAAGAAACACATGGCTACTAAGAAGCCATAGTGAGAAACTAATAATTTTGTTAAATTTTTATTCATTGGTGTTGTAATTGATAATACTAATCTTAATAATGATAAAAAATATTTAAAGGCATCCGTCACTAAATCCTATCAATATTCTTTGCACTAAAAGGAAAGTACACTTAGTAAAGAAATAAAGGAAAGTGAGATTATTAGAGAATAGTGTCATTCTTGGCCTCATCTTTTCAAGTGGTTATGCAAACTTTACTCTAAAAAATATAAAAGTGCAACCCCACATTAATTATCCCTATGTTTCATGTTTTGATCCCTCAAATATATTCAATCTTAAGAAGGATAAGGGGATAAAGGCACTAAAGGATAGCGCATATGTGTTTCTAAAAAATCAAGATGAGCATATACATGTTGATTACAAATTGTAGACACCTAAAAATGACTAATGCATTTTCATCTTATCATTTTATCATTATCTTTATCATTTCTTCTATCTATAATTAGTTAAATAATTTTAATTATTTAATTAAGCTAGTATTTTCCCTTTTCATCCATAATAATTAAATATTTTATAATTATTTAATTATCTTGACCTCTTTCATCACTTGTAATTTTCCCTCCAACATTAATTAAAATTATCTTTGGCCCTATATAATTAAATAATTTTCAAAAATTATTTAATTAGCGAACACTCCTCTTTTAAATAAATTAAAAATAATTTATTTAAATTAAGTATTTCCTCTAAAATTAAATAATTAAATTAATATTTATTTATTCTCCTACTATTATTTTGAATTAAATAAATTTATTTAGTTAATTCTTGTAATTTTCCCTCCATCAAAATTCAAATTTGGATCTTACCTTATCTTGAATTTTCCTATCCATTGATCTTTCTAATTAATCTTCGTCATTGATCAAATATCAAGTGAAGCATATAAATTTAAAGCCTTCATTCATTCATATCCCCTGGAGAAGCTCAATCATTATTACTATCAAGAGCATTATCAAGAATAGAGCATTATCACTTGTAATCAAACATTATCATTTTCAATCAATCAAATTATCTCTATCATTATCAAGCATAGGTATTATTTATCTTTGAGCATTTATCATTATCATTGCATCATATCACTATTATTCTTTCAGAGTTATTGTTACTTTAAAGAGCAACCCACAATGGAGCAATTCACTAGGTCTTTGCAATGATGACTTTGTTTGTTAATCATTTCTGAGCCAAGATCTTGAGCCTCATTGAGTGATTGTTGAAGTGTGAATTTTGTACTTTCATTGCATTGTTACTATTTATGATTCACATTTCCATCATCCACACAAATTATTTAATATTTCATTAGAATTACCATTGATACAAGATTTATCAAAGGTATAGCCACTATAATAGGTGTCAACCTATGTCAACATCCTTGTTGATGTATTTGCTACTATGCAAGCTCTTAATTTCATACACTAAGAACTTTCCTCATCAATTTTTAGGTGAGAAGACATGAAGACATGAATCCTACACTACTTAAAGTGTGATTAAGTGGTCATACACTTATGAATGTACATCTAATTGGTGGCACTTGACATTTAAACTCAATTACTCTTTATATATAAGAGAGAAAAGAGAGAGAAAGATAGAAGGATGGAGGAAGAGAGAGAGAAGTTGAGAGAGGCAGAGATATACTAAGAGAGGGAGTGTTTTTATATATATAATATTTTTTATTTATTTTTTGTGCATTCCAAGGATATTGCTTTAGGAGACCAAATTTTAAACAATTAATAATGTATAAAGTTAATGTAAGTGGATGAACAGTCAATCAAAAGTTGTCACTTGTCCATCAAGACCTTGGCCGCACACACATCTTATGCTTAATGGTCTTTCAATTGATCTTGCATATTGTATATATGTATGCAAAAAAGAAAAGAAAAATTGACCTTTCCCATCTCTTCCATGTACTCATCACACATCAAGGTGTAGTTAATAGTATTTTTTCTCTAGATCATCTATGTTTCCTATTGCCAAACTTTAGGTGTAAAAGAAACACCACATTCACCTAAAAAATACACTTGTTAATTAAATAAATGTAACCAATTAATCTAGATATAAGATCTAGGATTGTAACTTAAATAAATGTTTCAAAAGAGTAAGAATAGAATAAGCTAAATGTGTGGATATTTAGTTTTAATTTTGATACAAATAATTTTATTTGGGTGTTGAGAAATTTATTGTTTTAAAATTTTACAATTTATTGATGATGTGTAAATTTAAGCATGTGTTAATTTTTGTGTGTGGATATGAACCTGCAAGTTATAGATCTAATTTGGGAACATTCTAAATATTAGAATGTGTTCACCTTGATTTTTGGCACATGGATGTGCTTAAGGGAAAGGGACATTTACAAATAGCTTGAAGGAATCTATTGGATTACAAGGGTCAAATTCTCCTTAGTCAAATCCTTTATGAACTCACTTTACTACTCTAAGTGAAAAATTGAATATAACAAGAAAATGTGCAACAAACCCAAAATTATATGCTCAAATAAATGTTAAAATAATGCTCTCACAAATGCATTTTATTTATTTATTTTGTATTCACAAAATTTTTATATTATATTGTAGCATTGTAAATTGTCACCCTTGACAATTTCACACTAGGTTTTTCTCCCTCCTATGTGCATGGACCTAATTGTACACCTAATTTCATAAATTATGTATTATATGGCCCATTTGGATATTTATCAAGAAACATTTAATGTTTTGCTACTAACACTTTACACCCCATAAAATAGGGTGGGATAATGGCACCCTGGGTGACTTTGTCCCCCTATTTTGGCTTCGATTTTTAATATGTCAGAGTTGGTGTTTTATTATTTGAATTTCAAATGTCAAATATTGTTTATCAGGTTTTAATTTTTGAGAAATTATATTAATCACATATAAATACCTAGTCATTGCATAATTTGAAAACTAAGTGAGAATGGATAGTTATTGAAAATATTGTTGATCAAGCAATTATTATCAAGTCAAGAGTAGTCAAGAGCAAAAATATTGTAATATTTCATTGTCAAAGCATCATGTCAAGTTTTATGTGAGTTTTTTCGTGTTTATGCATAGATTTTGTTTGTGAGTAAAAACACTCGTAGGTCTTCAAAGCAAGCCAAGAAAAATTGCAATCAAGCCTTGAGGAGATGTTTATGACCTTAGTCCTTCAAGGAAATTTGATTTGAGTGTGAGTTACAGTCCATTGTTGATTCATCATTCATTTATCATTTAACCTCTATCCCTCAAAGGGATAAGCTCTCTATCAACAATTTTGCCATTGTGGAGGTGAAAACACCAACATGGGGTTTGACTGAGGTAAGCCCCTATATGGCACAACCCTTCCTCTCTCTTTGAATGTGCAAGTTACAAATCTAAAGAATATTGGAAGAAGATTGGAGACCAATTGTGTAGCATACTACTCTATACAACAAAATAAAAAGTATGGTTTTTAACTTAAAGTAAATAATTTCAATTCCTTAAAAATAGAGATGTGAACATTTTTGGCTTCTAGCGAGAGGGTGGAAAAAGGGCTCTGCAACTAAGGGTTTGATTTGACCCATGGCTCATGGGAGTGGGGGAGGCCTAGTCCTCCTCCACACAGGCTCTGTCATTGAGGCATGCATTGGTGAGATACTATATGCTTTAGTGCTTTCTAGTGTGCGGAAATCATATTCTTTGCCCTCACCCATGCAAGGCTGGGGGTGTCATTTTGAATAATGATGGATGGGGATACGGATCCACCTGATGGCTTGGAAAAAAGGAAAAACCCTAGTGTGGATGGCCATAATCAAGCAAAGTTTTTTTGAGATATCATTGCGAGGGAAGAGGTGTCATTTTTGGTCGATGCAAAATTCACTATGTAAGAAGGCAGGTGTGAAGAAAATGGATGAAGTGAAAGAGGTAAGTGGCCTCTTGGTTCCCATAAAATCAATATCATGATTCTGAATGATAAATTGGTAGAGGCATTCTGTGAGCAAGATAATGAAGAAATCATGGGTCTATCGGGCCCTAGGTGGATGGTGGTGAAAAATGTGTCACCAAGAATTTGGAATTTTATCCCCCTTCTACTTGAGCCTTATGGCAAGGTTCTCAAAATTGATAATACCAAGTCTGTATTACCCCATGCAAATGCAAGGTTTTTGGTCTCTATCTTTCCAGCGATGGATTTACCGAATGCACTGTTGTTGGAATTAGATAATGGTGATACAAATTGCGCCCTTGAGGTGTTGGGTGGCTTAAACGTGTGCTATCTCCATAGAAGAGAAGGGAATGTAAGAAGAAACTTCCTGCTAATTAACAAAATAAAAAATGGTACCAAGTCACCATTGAGGGATAAAAAGAACCTCAATGAAGGAAGGGCTCCAAAACCATAACAAACCTAACGATGAAGAGGAAAATCGAAGACCTAACCAATTTTTTATTAACAACAACAACCCAAATGATAACATTGGAAGTGGTAAGGATATCTCTAAAAACCTTAAAAGTGGAAAAGCTATGGGAGGGGGTGAAACCCTAATCAATAACATAAATATTAATAATGGGATGATTGAAATCCCAAATAAAATTTTAGAGCCTTGGTCCGGTGATACCGACGTAGTCTCCTTGGGAGATGAGGAATTATTTGAGGCTTTGAGCCAAGATTTGGATAACGATCTTGAAAGTAACTATGAAAGCATGGATATGGATGCTTTGGGCATGAAATATGATTTTGAGGAGCCTAATAGACAATTGGTTAAAGGAGTTATGGAGGATGATGGTGATAGGGATTACAGTGAGGGAGAAGACACTACCCTCTCACAAAGGGATACAAATGTCCCCCCTCATATCCTGGCTTGTGATGACCAAGGTTAAACCAACATAATTAGTGTTCAGGTAGGGATTGAATGTAATCTAAATAAACTTGATGGTATAGGTTGGAAAAAAAATTCCCAACAGTTGGAAATGGATAAATTAAGGAAACTATTGAAGGATGATGGGGTAGAAAAGGAATTTGTTCTTAAAAGCCAATCACACTTCCTAATAGATTTAATAATCTATAAACCTAACCCTAGTAGAATTGGGGATACAAACCAATTGGAGAAAATACCTTGCAAGGTCAAAGATGTTGTGAATGCACTGCAAACCAACTTGCTATCCACCTACACCCAAAATGATATCATTGATGGATTGGTTGCAAACTAATCTGTGGGGAGGGGGGAGGAGTGCAAGACATCCCTAGGGTGTCTTGTAATTAGTGCACCAATGGTATGATGGAGGATATAGGTGTGTGGGAGGTTGGATCCATTGGTAACACAAGTATCTAGTCAATTGAAAATACACTTTCCTACTAGGGAGAGGTTGAGAACAATAATCAGTTAATCCATGTAGATCCAAGTAACCTTGATGGGGGCACTAAGATTTCGGATATAGGGGAGTCGATATATAAGGGAGCTTCTGAGGGAGAGGCTAAAGTTGAAGTTCCTCACAAGCCAAGAGGAAGGCCAAGAAAAGGAACTGAAACACTAATCTCGGTAGGGAAAGGAAACCTTAAGCTTCTTTCCAAACATAAGAGAAAGAAACTTAGTGTGATCATCTCAAGTCCTATAGCCAAAAGGATGGAGGTGGAGCCAAAGGTACCTAAATGTTTTAAAAAATTTAGGCCTGGAAAGGAGATGCCTTAAACCTTGGTCCTAATGGCTCTTAATTTCATATCATGGAATGTGAGGGGGTTGGAATCCCTTGATAAGAAATAAATTGTAAGAATATTCCTTAGTTAGTGCAGAAATAAAGATGTGGTGCTACTGTAGGAGCTTAAAGCAACTAGCTTCATGCTTGAAACCAACCTTAACTTCATCTGGAAGGAGTCTTCCCACTTTGTCACCCAACATGAGAAAGGAAAGGGAGGGGTTTTTGTCATCCTTTCCAAATCTAGGGCCTCCCCATGTAACAATGTTGTTTGGGTATTGTTGAAAAAGGAAGAATTCTCCTTTGGAATATGCTCATTCTATGCACCAAATGAGTATGGTGAAAGAGTTAATCTATGGAAATAGTTGTATGAACTAGAGAACATCCCATGGATCCTCAGAGGAGAATTTTATATGGTGGAGAACCAAGAGGACAAGTTTAGTGGGATTGACATGGAATGGAAAGGGAATGAAAAGTATTTTTGAATAAAAATGAAGAGCAAGCTCAAAATGATGGACCCTATGGAGGGGAAAAAAGGGACTTCCCCAGCATATGGTACACTTGGTGCAATGCACAAAAAGGT
The DNA here is from genome assembly GCA_007258455.2 of Sequoia sempervirens. Taxonomy (NCBI): domain Eukaryota; kingdom Viridiplantae; phylum Streptophyta; class Pinopsida; order Cupressales; family Cupressaceae; genus Sequoia; species Sequoia sempervirens. Next base: position 9,084 of record VDFB02142402.1, on the reverse strand, counting down.
AGCATGAGAATATACTATTGGCTGGACATATTCTATATAAATAAGGAGTTTTTTCTCCCTAGCTCTCTTAAGGATGGATGCAAAATTGAAGTACATCCCTACACACTCTCGGATCATCATCCCATCAAAGTAAGAATCTTACTAAAGAGGGGGGCTAAGGTTGAAAGGATAAAAGGATGTGGATTCCTTCTTAATACAAAGATGCTATAGGACAAGGATTGCACATATGCTATTAAAACTCTCAGAATGGTAAACAATTGGATGTACAAGAACTTGAGTGCCATCGAATGGTGGAATCTGAATGTCAAGGGGTGGAAAACCTTGTTCCAAACAATTTTGAAAAAGAAGGCTATTGAAATTAGGAGGGAGGAGGGGCTCCTTCAGGAAGAATGATTGCAAGCAGAGGCTGGGCTACAAAATGACCCCAAGAAAACTCATTCTTGCCAAAACTCCTTGAGAAGGCTCCAAAAAAAAAAAATCTTGGGGCTTAAAGGTAGGTCTAGACTCAATTGGCTAGAAAATGGTGACAAAGGGTCTAAATTTTTCTTCAATATCCTTATGAAGAAAAACTTTAAGGAGCATATATGAAGAAAAAATTTAAGTAGCATATTCAGCAAGTGTAGGTTGATGGGGTGGCCTTTAGTGATCAAGAAGATATCAAAGGTCACTTTTTTAAGTTCTTTAAAAACATGCTTTCATCTAAAAATGGTGGGGGTGGAGCTACACTAATGCAAGGAACCTAATTAGGAGGGTCGTCCCAAAGAAGCTTGAAGGGGAAGAGATAGAGGGACTGAGCTATGAGATATCCAAAGAAGAGATAAAAAGGAAATAGAATCTAGGAAAAATGATAAATCTCCTAGAGCTAATGGTCCCCCAGCAAAGTTCTACAAGACCATCAAGGAATGGATAATTGATGACCTCTTTTTAGTCTACAAGGAGGCTTTGGAGGTTGGATCCCTGGGCAGTGATATCAACAAAGGCATTATAAAGCTACTCCCCAAAGAAGGGGACAAAACTTATTAAAAATTAGAGACCTATAACCTTGCTAAATGTATCTTGTAAAATCCTTGTAGAAGTTCTAGCAAGAAGATTGAGCAATGTTCTGCCTAAGCTCATCAGTACTACCCAAAAATGCTTCATTAAGGGTAGGTACATCGCAGAGAACCTTATTGCCAGCTGGGAAGCATTGGAATGGGCAAAGAATTTTAAACAAGAGGCAACTATGTTGTTATTGGACTTCAAAAAGGCTTATGATAGGTTTGAATGGACCTTCATCAGACTTACTCTTGAGGCTTTTGGATTTCTTGAAGCCTTTTATAGCATGGTTGTCACATTGTTCAAGGATGCAGTGGCTTAGGTTGATGTTAATGGGTCTCTCACAAAGTAATTTTCTCTAGAAAGTTCAATTAGGCAAGGATTCCCTTTGACCCCTACATTGTTTGTGAATGCTTTAGATGCCTTATATTATGTTCTTAGGGCCAATGAGCTCATACCAAAGGTTAGAGGTATAACACTTCCAATCAATGACGAACTACTAAATATTCAATTCGCTGATGATACAACCTTATTCCCCCTGATGGAGGAAGAGAATTTCTCCAACCTAATGGTGAAATTAAATACCTTCTATGATTCCTCAAGAGAAAAAATCTCTCTCTCTAAGTCAATTTTGTAGAAATGGTAGGATAAACCCCCAGATTAGGTGAATAAGTTTGAGATCTAGTGGGGAGGTCCACATAAGCAGGTAAGATACTTGGGCATACCATTTGTTGTGTGTCCAAACTTAAAGGAAATGTGGACCTAGATTAAAGGTAGGATTGAGAAAAAGATTGAGAAATGGAATAGGAAATACCTCTCTTTGGCAAGAAGAGTTTAGGCCTATCAAAATATATTGTCTTCATATAGTTTGTATTTTGCATTGGTGTGGTTTTTTAGTAGTTACCAAGTGGATGAAATTCAAAAAAGGATTCAAAGTTTTCTTTGGTTAGATGGAAAGGGAAATAATAAGACACGTGTTGTCAAATGGATTTGGTGTTGTCTAAGCAAGGAAAATGGGGGGATTGGTTTGAAGGATTTAAAAATCCAAGGCATAGCCTTGACCGCCAAATGGATTTTCAAGGCTTTGGATGGTGATGAGCCTTGGAAAGTGTTGATCAAAAGCAATATCCAAAGAGAAATCCCTAAACATGCAAAGAATTGGAGAAACCTCCCCCTTAGAGTCCTTCTTAGCTGTCAACACCCTATATCCCCCGAAGGCTCAGTTGTGTCCAAGAGAATTTGGAAGGCTTGGGAATATGTTAAGGATTTCTTAACTAACTCTCAGTTCTCTAAGGGTAATATTTTATATTCACAAATGTTGATTTGGTGGAACCTCAAACACAATGATAATCCTTTGGCACTCCTACAGGGATTCTCACCCAAGAACTAGGCCAATAAAGGCATAAAAAGATTCACAGGCATTCTTAAGGATGGACTTCTAAAAGACTGGGCTCAGGTGAGGACTGAATTTAACATCCCTGAAACTCAGTGGAGAACCTACTATGTTGTAAGAGAGGCATGCAAGGAAATGAACTGGCTGGTAACTTGTAAGCTAAATGCAAAAAAATATAAGGACTTCCAATGGAGCGATGGTGCCAATATTACCAAACTCAATGCCAAAACTATCTACAACACTCTCTCTAAACAACAAGAAAAATATGTTCATCTAAAAAAATTATGGAATACTAACACTAGCAACAATGAATGGTCTAAATTTCTTTTAAATAACTAGAAAAAAATTGAGCTAAAGAAGGCCTACTTCAGATGGCTCTTGATTTTCCACAGGCTACCTTATAAACCTCTTGATACAGAGCATAATGTTTTGGTTTTTTGATGATATGGCATACCTATATGAGCAGATATCAACTTGGGTAGGTAACAGTATGGATTCTTTTTTACAATGGCTAATGATGATCACCTGATAAGAAATGTTTTGGGGTAGAATAAAGATGATAGCAAGTTGAAGATACAACTACTAGATTGAAACACTCTTAGTAAAGATCCTTTTTGGTTTTCATGAACTGTATATGATGTATTTATGTACATTGTTATTGTAAAATCCTGATACAATTTATAAATATGTGAAGAAAGCATGGAACTACTGGCAGTAATGTAATGGGGTAGGCAAAGCAGTAGTACTACAACTCAACTCTCTATAATCTTGTTGTTCAAACTATATATAATACAAAAAAAAACATTTTTGGCTTCTAGCATCATTTATTACACTTTGTATAATTAAAAACATAAAACATTTCACATTTGAATTAACATTATTTTCATCTTATAAAAGAAATACATCTTTCAAATTGCAATTTCATATATGAGTTACAATCAACTAAATAAATTTATAATTTATAAACAAGTTCAAGGTCAGGACTTCCATATCTAGATTAATCTTCTATTTTACAAGCCTCAACATTGTCATCTACAAGAGGGAGAGCATCACCCAAGTGCTTTACATCCAACCACAGGTTGATGGTCCCCCACACACCTTCCAATTGGAAGTGGCCCTACCCTTCAATGAAGAGTATAGACTAAGGAACCCCTAGCATGTCATCTAAGTCTCTAGTGTTGTGTCTTACATATTCAATGCGGTCATTCAACTATAGAATTTTCTAACTAAGTATGACACTACTGACTGGTTGTGTAATTTTGGATCACAGTGAATTGACAAGTGCAAGCAAAGACTTTTGCAGTACTTTGGGAAAAGTTTGAATATAATTCAACCACTTCCTTAAAAAGTGGAGTCGTACATTCAACCACCTCTGACTTGACTTGGAAACCTTCAAGACCTAAGATTTAACTTAACTGAATGATTAACCATCTGGTTTGACTTTACAAAGATACTCATTCATATTGTGATGACTCGCTGAATCTATATTCAACTACATTGGTTAGGTAATTCTAACTTTGAACACCCATGTTACGTTCTCGTAACATCTTGGGTCTTAGCAACTGCCACTTGTTCAAGTCCTTACTTTGAACTATGAGAGTAACTACTCTCTTATTATTATGCATATATAGTTAATCATGATGACACTATGTCATCAACTTGACCCTCTTGGTCTAATTTTAAGAACAATGACATCATGCCATATATGTACAATAATATAATTTAAAACTTTAATAGAATATTACTTCTTCCTAATAAAGTTTTATTCTTTCAATAATTTTCTTATAAGGTTCTATATTATAAAATAAAATAACAATCCTAGTAAAACTTACCATATAAAAATAATGATTTATTTTGTTCGAAGAAGAACTACCTTCAAGTGGTTAAAAAATCGTCAATAAATCATTTAAACAGACCGATTAAGCTTAGTTATCTCAACTGAGAATATAACAAGTTTATCTCCTAAGTTCACTCATGATAATATTCTATGATATCAACCTATGCATAGCATGTAATAATAAGGTTATTTTTGGCATTCAACTTTGTTCCAAATTATATAAATAATTATGCAGAGCAATCTTACTAAGCTCATAGGAATGCTCATATATAAACTTATATTACATATATATGTTTCATTATGATTTCTCAAAAATCTTCAAAATACTAATATATATTTATGTATAATCTCAAATAGCTAGATTATTTTCAAAAGAGAAGGAGGAGGGATGACTCTTCAACTTTTGCAAGTAATTTCCTTCCCATATTCTTCACAAAAATTTGAAGTTTAATTATATTCATGTACATGATATATTCACAAATTTTTCTCTTTTTAATCCTAAACTTCATCTAAATATTTTACTACAATAAAAAAAAGAGACTAAGAGTAATATTCATGCCTAAATTTCTCTTCCAAATTATGCACTTAAAACACCAAAACACTATCACTGTGATAACATTGTTCTTTTCCATGAACAATGAAAAACTTTCACTCCAAACAAAACTCTTTCCTTTCACATTGTCTGGCTTCTTTGCTTTTTATTCCTCGAAACTCTTATTTTTCCTCCCACCAATGCAATGCGAAGCATCGACAAAAGAAAACCTGTTGTCTTAAGCTATCGACTCTTTTAAGAAAATAAATTACTTCTCACTTTCACAATTTTGAGACAAAAGAAAATAAACTTGGTGCCCATGATGGCTTTAATGCCACAAATGCATAACTTCCACTTTAAAATGGCGCTTACTAAACTTATTAAAGAGTTCGTTCAAGAAAATAGAAAGTGTCACCACTTTTAAGGGAACAATAAGATTTTGTTCATGCCAGCATTTGGAATAGTTGAGAAAGCATTTAAATTCCAATTATAATTGAAACTCAACAGATATTTCTATTGCCACTTTACACAATAAAAGTCATTCATTAGAATGGCCTTACTTGCCACTTTTGTGGCTGATGAAAAGGGTAATTTAAAAATAGATTTTAGACTCTCTTGCCATGGTTTGGAAGTGATAATGCCATAATAAATTGGCAGTTTGGAATGTTTTCAAAAAGATAATTATAGTCGTCACTATATGGTCATGGCTATGGTTGTTTAATACCCTTAAACAGGCCTTTGATAGAGGTCTATATACCTCTCGAAGAGCTTCAAATAAATTATCAAATACATGCAATTATAAGCATGATATTACATAAAATAACATATATTTTATAATATATATTCATATATACATATATATTTTATTATTTTAATACATTATACATATATATGCATATAAATCAATAATAGGATCTATCATTATGTATATATGTATTTTTTTAATCTCATATTTATATATATACATATATATTAAATTTTAATCTTACGAATTCAAAAAAATCAACTTATCTCATTGAAATAATAAGATCATTTAGTCAATTATCATTGAAAACAAAAAAATGATAAACATATAACATTAAACACTTTAATATTTTTATTTTCGAAAAGGAAAACTAAGACTGTTGTGCCCTTAATATTACAATATGTATTGGGTTATGAATAGTCGGCTTATGGCTATCTTAACTCCTAATTAAGTCATATTGTCATTAATATATTGTTATTTAGTTGTTTAGGTTGGCCTTGGGCTTATATAGAATTATCTAAGTTGGCCTGGGTGATGTCATAGGCATAAATAGGTATATATAGGAGGTTGTGAATCTTATTTCATCGTCATATTGTGAATTGTGTTCTCATTGGAGATATTTGGAGGTTTTTCCCCTCGAAGTGGCTTGTTATTCTTAGTTATTATCAAGTATATGTAGCATATTTATTATCAGATTCTTCTATTATGCAAGTTATTTCATTACAAGTGGTATCAGAGCATGATCTTGGCATCGTTACGACAAGGCATTTTTTTCAATTTTGGAGGTCATTTTGTGAAACTTATATCTCCTTGATTTTCGTGCTTTTTGTCTAATTTTTAAAGGGTTTTTGAAAGACATTTTCAAGAAGCTATAGTCCATATATAAGAAGAATTGGAGTAGAATTGAGCAAGTTATTATAAATTAGGGTTTCTACCCAATTTATTTGGAAAACACATATCTCCCACATCTTGATGAATTGGTTACTAATTTTTTATGGGTTTTTTAGAATTCTCAAAGGATGCTACAATCCAATTCTAAAAGAAATTGGAGCAAAAACAATCAATTTATTGGGACATTAGGGTTTTCAAAAAATTCACTCTCAAGGTTGCAAATCATTTAATTTTTGGGAGATTTTTCTGTTGGAGTGTGACCTAGGCCCTAGTAAGTCACAATGAACTTTTCAAATTATTTTGAATTTATTTGTGTGATTTATTGCAGAATTATTTTCTACCATCATGATGTGGCCTGCAACAAGAGGCAAAAATAATGTTACCGCACTGATGAAATCTTCAAAGAATGAGGGGCTAGTAAATGAGGATTTTAACCCTAAGGATGAAATAAACAAATTCAAGGGTGATATTTCATCATTAGAGAAGAAGATTGTAGAAGAAATGGGTGAATTGAAATCACTTATTCAAGGTATGAGGTGTAAGGGTGAAGATTCACCTTGTAAGGTGGAAGATAATGCTTTTGTTGGACGTGAATTCCTTGGAATTGGCTTTGATTTCAAGAAGGATCCTTTAATAATCATATGCCAAAGAAATTCATACCTAAGTTGGATATGAGAAAGTTTGATGGCAAGCATCCAACCAATTGGCTATGCCAAATGGAGCAGTTCTTTGATATTCATCATGTTCCTAGTCAACACAAGGTGGCTATGGCATCATTATACCTAGAACCAGATCAATTTATATGGTATCATTGGTTATGTGATGAGAAGAGAAAAAAGGGTTGTGCAGTCACATGGTCAATTTTCCAAGAGGAACTTGTTACCCATTATGGATATAACTTTATGGATAGCTACTTTTTCCAACTCACTAAATTAAAGCAAATAGGCATGCTCAAGGATTATATTCAAAAATTTCAAACCCTTTCTCTAAGAGTAGAGAATGTGGCAGAAGAAAATATGAACTATTTCTAGGCAATTTAAATGATCACATAAAATATGAACTATGTTTTTTCCAACCACAATCCTTATTACAAGCGATAGTAATGGAAAGACAAATGGAGGAGAAGTTTTTGGTTAGTAGGAGACAAGGGAATATAAATTTTAGCGAAAGGAGACCTCCTATACATTCACTACCATAACCTACTAGGTTGACGCCACAAAAAATTGAGGAGAAGAGAGCAAAAGGGTTATGTTTCAATTATGACAACAAATACAGTCGAGGGCATAGATGTAGTGAAAAGAAATTGTTTTATATTGAAGGATCGAGTGAGGAAGAAGAGGAAGAACCAATATTAGAAGGTGATAAGGATTTAGATGATCAATCACACAATTCCACAACTGTGACCGACAACATAGTGTAGGTTAACTACACCTGATCCATACGAATTCGAGATATATTTAACCCCCTAAGCATCAATCCCAATAAAATCATTCATTGTAAACAAAGACATAGAATCCATTACAACTAACATTCTAAATTATGAAATCTTGAAAAATCTCTAATCTAAGACATTAAAGCTTATCCTATTGGGGGAGTGGTGTCGCATTGATGTGAAATGGCGACCCTTTCCCAATCCCTTGGATAATGAGCTTGTTTCGATCGATTCTATTGAAGAGAATCAACGAAACCAATGAAATATGTGTGATAAAATATGATTTAAAGCTAGATGAACATGATACAAGCTATTTTAACATGATGTATGCTAAGATGATTGATATGGGTATATGGAAATCTACTCTAAATGAAGTTAAAGGCTAAAAAGATTCAAACCCTAATTACACAATACTAAATGGATGCATTTATGTTATCATGGAAGCCATTAATGGAAGCTAAGCTAATATGAAGCAATTAAAATAAACTCAAATTATACTAAATGTGATTGCAAGTAAGAGTGATTTTAATAACATAAGTTTGATGTTAAAAGATGGAACCATTTGTCTCCAAATAGTGACCTATTTATAGGAGGACAAATGAGAAATGAAGGGCTAATATTGAAAAAGCTATTAAATGGTCAAAAAAGAAAGATGATGGATGCATGGATCATGGATTTCCATCAAGGGTTAAGGATGCAAGATGATATTTAATCAAGGGATCACATTCATCCAAACAAACACACTTTCAAAACTTGCACAAGAAGTCTTGTAAGTTAACTTGCACATGAAGTCTTGTGAGTTTGTTATATGGAAGAATATTCCTTTTTTTCAAATGAGTGAAGAAAGAGAATATTCTTTGGAATATTCTCATGGATAAGGGAAATAGATAGTTAGCAAATTAAAACAAAGTTTTAATGTGCAAAAGGGGGAGAATATTCCTCTTGGATGAGTGTGCAGAGGAGGAATATTTGAAATATTCCCTTGCAAGTGGGGGGAATTAGATTTATTAGTAATTTGATAATTAAATAAGGTTTCAATTATGCAAATTAGGGGAATTACATGATATTCATTAAATAAAATGATTTAATGAAAAAGGGGATGTGATATGATATTTAATTAAATAACTTAGGATTATTTAATTAAATAAAAGAACTTTAGGGATTAAATTAAATAATTTGATTTATTCAATTTAATCAAATGAAATATTAGCATGAAAGG